>JAAAKE020061885.1:0-11911 GCA_010014785.2 Anisolabis maritima
ACTCTATGACAACCACAATTATCAATACCTCATTATCAATCATCATCATTAATAAAAGTAAAAATGCCGCAGTCTTTACCAATGACGAAATTACGTCAATTAGATTATACCACTTCGTATGAAATTAGTCATACTTATAAACCTAAGATAAGTGAAAATTATGAGGTAATTTAATTTATATATATATATATATAATCTTATGAATTTCTCAATTAATATAAATTTTTTTTCCAGAATCTTCACAGAAAGATACCTGATAATCTTCTCCCACCCAATGCCCTTACTAGAAACGATGGTTTCACTACATGCTCAAGAAAAGATTATGATGTTAAATTCAAATTCGAAGTGGAAGAAATCATACGTAAAATGCCAAGCCATAAACCTCAATTTTTAAAAACTTTTGAAGAAAAGGTATATAATAAATTAAATTTTTTTCATATATACAGTATATATATTTATTTATTTTTCTAGATTCTAGTTACAAATTATCCAAGAGAACTAACTATTGGTAATGGAAATACCGAATATAAAAGAAGTTATGAGGGAAAACCAGTAAAACCTTCAAGTGAAAAGATTAATACCCCTGTTGAACTCTCTATTTGTGAGGTATTGAAATTTTTTAATGCATCTAAAAGGTTTATTCTAAGGTCCTTAATTTTTGTGAATTGTGTAATTAAAATATTTTTATTTTCTATTTTTTTTTAAAGTTTTTTTGGCATCTTGAACCCATTTAGACTCTGGCCTAATTATATTATTTGATAGCCAGTATATCTATTAATTTTTCATTTAGTATTTAAAAACGGAATATTTATTCACTATACCCTGGCTCGCATAACTGTAACTAGGAGCTCGAGTGTCACGGCTTCAGATTCTTATAATTTTAAAAATATCTGATTAACCTGGGAACTGAAAAAACGTTTACCTTTGAATTTATTTTACTAGTTATATTATTACCCACACAAAAACACAAGAGAGCGAATTAATAATATGAAAAAGAAGATGAAGTTGAGTGGCTGCATATATAATTGGATACAGGAGTCTCAGCCACAAGATTTTGAAAAATTGCTATATAGTTTTCACCTCGAGACGTTTCAGGCTAAATTGTAAAACACTATTCACAAAAGCCTGAAAATGAGAAATAAAAATTTTACCTGAAACTCATTGACATGAAAACAGGCTGTATCGCCATCCAATTTTATGAAAAATACTTGTTATCTTTTGTTTTTTGTAGATCTTATAATTAACTAATAAAGTAAGCGTTTGTCTATTTCCCAGAATAACAAATTATTTTGTTCTTATATTTTAGAGTCGAGGATTGGGTCGTGATGAACAAACGCCTATTCCTCCTGGAGTGCCCAGCGTTATTAAACAGTTGGAACCATATTTAAGTGAAACCCAATATAAATTTGCACATTATTCTCCCGAAAGACAATTAGATCAAATTGGAGGAAAAAATATTATTACATTTTATGATGCAAACAATTTTCCGCGTGTAAGTACTATATATATTTATACATATTTTATTTTTGCATATTATATCAATGAATTAAATAGACATTTCATTTGTTTTTTTTTCCGTTTATTTATTTTTATTTTTTTTTAGATAAGTAAAATGGCTTTTATATACATTATTTGTTAGAATAATATATTTATAAATTGCATACCTTATATGATTAAGTCGCTATGGTAATGTAAAAAACATCCGGCTTTTTTTTTTTATAAAAAGTTTTCCATAGAAATTTTAATTCAGAGATGAATTTATAAATATCTCTCAAAAGCAGGAAATTCTTCTAGTCTTCATGTCTACAAATATGAGTGGTGATGCGAGAAAATTCCTGCATGCCTTTCAATTTCCTGTACCATTTATCTTCCATTGGAAGACCTTTTCAAATTTTAAATTGAATATGTGACCGTGCATGCTTTGATAAAGCCTTTGTCATATCTTTATTTTTCTCTTTAGTTTTATGCTGTGAAGTTCGGTTGGACAGGTAGTGGCGGGTTTCGTCTCTATATAACAATTCACAGTCTTTACACTTCACAAATGACTCTAGTGATATATATCTATGTGATGTATTGATCGCATAGGTTCATACTTATATTCGTTAGAAAAGTGTCATTCCGTACTAAAAAAAATTCTTTAACAATTTTGTGGTTGATCGATTCACTTGCGAGATTTAGCGCGTAAAAGATGGACGACAACCAAGAGAAAATTCGGTATATTTTACGATTTTGCTTCGATAAAGAGGAAAATGCAAGCCAGACGGCTGAAATTTTGAATGATATTTATGGTCCCGATACTGTCACAGCCAATCACGTGCAATTTTGGTTTCGTCGATTTCATTCTGGTAATTTTGATGTTAAAGATGCCCCTCGTACAGGTAGGCCCGTCGTCGAAAATGTAGATAAAATCATAGAAATGATCGAAGTAGACCGACATGTTAGCAGTCGTAGTATCGCCCAGGAGCTGAAGATCGACCACAAAAAAATTTTAAACCATTTGCATAAAGCTGGATTCAAAAAAAAGCTCGATGTTTGGGTGCCACACGAATTGATGCAAAAAAATATGACATGGACCGAATTTTCGTCTGCGAAGCCTTGGCCAAATGGAACCAAATCGAGCCATTTCTGAAACGGATGGTGACAGGGGATGAGAAATGGGTTACATACGACGATATTGTGCGAAAACGATCGTGGTCAAAGCGCGGCGAATCGGCTGAAATGGTGGCCAAACCAGGATTAACGGCCAGGAAGGTTTTGCTGTGTGTTTGGTGGGACTGGAAAGAAATCATCCACTATAAGCTCCTTCCATATGGCCAAACTTTAAATTCGGACCTCTACTGTCAATTGTCGTTTGAGGCTAGCGATCATCCAGAAGGAGCCAGAATTGGCCAATAGAAGGAGAGTTGTATTCCCACAGGACAACCCCAGGCCACATACGTCTATAGTGACTCACCAGAAACTCCGGGAGCTTGGTTGGGAAGTTTTGATGCATTCACCTTATAGTTCGGACCTGGCACCTTGCGATTACCATCTTTTTTTGTCATTACAAAACTTCCTTGATTAAATTGTGCATCTGGCTTAAATTCTATTATTTTAATGGCAATGATTTGACTACATTTTAACATATTAGGTTTGTTCCAACAAATTGTGAAAGTCACTTGTATATTTTTCATATTTAATACTCTATTGTATTTAGTAAAAACAACTTAGTGAACTTGAACTCATTTATTTTTCTTTTTTTTTAGAAGGCTAATTATCTAATATATTCTTGAAAGTGACTCAATCCTAATTAATATTTATAAAATATCTTTTTGAAATATGACAGGACTTTCCTTTTAGTATTTCAATCTCTTATGAGTATTTGTGAATATTATTTGTTGGTGGGATCGAGATCTCATGGCCCCTTGAGAACCAAGTCCACTTCCGACCTATATAGACATATGGCGTGCTCTGCATGAGAACTCGGTACGCCATATGCCCCGGATATATTTTTATATATTTTAAATTATCTTTATTATAACATGAATTTGATTAGTAATTAATTTTTGAATTACTCTTATTAGATTAGAGGATTTGGACCCAAAGAGAAAACGCCAATAGAATCCGTTCTCACTCCAAAAAGTCTTCATATTTATGATCAAATTCAATTCTCTCATCCCGTTTTGAATTGCATCCAAAAAAAATATACTCGTACTGTTCCCCGAAGGTAATTATTAATTTTAATTATGCATTGGAAAACTAAAAGTATTATGGCTTCACTAATGGATTTCTTAACTTTGAATGTTTACTATATTTTGCTTTATTTATAAACTTTTATAAAATTTTACACAAATATTAATAGAGGTTTACTGATATAGGGATTTTCTTTTACGAGGGCAAAAAGAAAAGTTCTCGGCCTAAAACAGAGATGGCGGTGCAATTTATTGATAGCATTAAGCAGCACTTTAATATATTGATATATCAATAAAATTTGTATTCTCTGATATAGACACACATGACACAAAAACAAATGCCAAGTTTCACCTTGATCGGATAAATAGTTTTCTTTATACAACTATTTAAAGTAGACGTCTGCACTTCGTTAAAATGGATAAATTGGAATATCGTGCCGTCATAAAATTCTTTTTTGGACGGTCTATCGGCTTATAAGGAGTCTGTTCCTTCGTTTTCAACTGAAGTGAAGAAATGGACAGCTGAGTTTAAATATAGTTGTACATCTCTTGATGATGATCCCAGGGCGGCCACAAACTGCAACCACTGATGAAAATTTCAAGTAGGTACATAATATGGTTGTGGAACGATCACCGCTTAAAGGTGTATGAGATAGTAGCTAAAGCTATAAACATCTCAGAAGGAAAGGTACGGATCATTTTACATGAGTTAATTAAGTATGAGAAAGCTTTATGCAAGATGGATGCCGCATTTGTTAAATGCTGATCAAAAACAATTGAAAAAACCAATTTCTCAGCAATGTTTGGACCGTTTTAAAAAGAATCTATCCGATTGTATGCGCAGATTTGTTACCATAGTGGGTCCACCACTATATTTTCCGCATTTCAACAATGGAATCCATTTATTAGAGAAACATTGAACAATAGTATTGAACTAAAGAGAGACTATAGTGAAAAATAAATGAATTTTTAAACCAAAAAATAGAATCTTTCACTATCAGACCGAGAACTTTTCACCTTGCCTGCGTAGTAAGAAACAGACTAAGGGCAGGCGCATATTAAGATGCGTGCGAGGCCACACATCACATCTTTTGTATACATTGTAAATAAAGAGGAAACTGTAAATTGATAACACGTCACTATCCAGTTGGTTACAAAAGAGCGTACTCGCCTCACTTACGTCTTAATATTCGCCTAGCCTAATTCAATTAGCTTATATAACAATATATGGAACAATTGGCCCTTAATATTAATAAAACAATCTCTCAATATACAATTTGAGAGAATTTTTTAAATAAAAATATATCTTTTTCTTTTTAGAGGAATGCAAACAGAATTTGAAGCCCAATATCGATATCCTGTGAATGATGTAATAGCAAAGACTCGTCAAACTCCGACCTTCCCAGCGATTCCTAAACCTTCCCCGTGGGAAACTCTTTCCGCTCCGAATATGTATTGTACCGAGAACTGCCATTTAGGATGTCACTGGCCATTATTAAGCACAGTTAATCAAGGAAAAGCATTACAATTAAAAACTTAGTTGAATAGTGATAACTATCTTAAAAAAATAGTCAACATTAAAAATTTTATTGTGAATAATTTAGGAACAATTAACCAAAAGAGGAGAAAATAAATTAAAATAAAAAGATCAAACACATTTAAAAAATTGGCCTTTCTTTATATATACCTAGTATATTATATAAACTTAGCAATGATAAAGAAATTTCTTAGGCCTATTGAAAAGGAGTATTGAATATAGAGGGCCTAAAAAACCAAAAAATAAAAAATAGACCAAGTATGAAAATTCTATCAACTTCCAAAATCCATTATAAGGTCAATTCACTTTGATTAATGAAATCAATTGTTGATAGGGTTTGGCATTGTGCATTGCTGTGTCTTTTCATTCTACTCCAGATTTTTTTTCCATTGCCTTAATACCTTTTGGATATTTAATACTCTCACATAGAGTTGGTGTGCCCTAGACAGATGGAGAAATTCCCTTCTTCTAATCAATATAAATACATATTCCTTCAAACATTTTTTATTATTATGGTTGTTTCTCAAATAGGGATAGGCTTCATGAGATGACATTTGGTTTCATAATCAACTTATTAATAAAATAACTATTTCAAGAATTTCGTGCAACTTTGAAAACTGTATTTGTTACCAATTGGAGTAAAAAAAAAACAAAACAAAACAACTGTCATGAAATTGGAATCAAATATTGTTAAATAACTTATTGAAGCTTTTACTGGCTGGTAGTGAATGAAAAAACTCCTTTGAGTAACTCTCCCCTCAATAAACTATCTGAGAGTTAGTCAACTGCCTATGAAATTTTTTTTTTTAATATGGAAGCATAAGGTCCAACAGACCTATAATGACCAGTCACATGCAATCAGGAAGAAAAGGAGTAGGAAGAGAGAGTAAGGGCTTTAAAAGAAGTTTGTTGAAGTTGGTCTTGAAAGATTGGAGATTGTAAGTTTTAGGGAAGATAGTAACAGGGAGGTTGTTCCAGTCACGGGAGGTTAATGAATAAAGAAAAACTGGAATTGATTAGATCTAGTCGCGAATTTAACGACATGGGACGTATTGTATTGTGACAAACGTCGCTTTGGGAGGAATTATGGACTTAAATTCGGCAGAACATCGACCATGGTAATACCTGTATAAAAGTCTATCCAGAGACCCTCTGTTGTCGAGCAGGAGGCAGAAAGAGACTTCGATCGGTCTCACCGCACGTCTTTAAATCGCGTCAAAGGAAGAGAGTGCTTGCTGAAGCCCTTCTCCTCAGGTGAGACCCATACTTAAGACACGGACGAATCTGAGCCTTGTATAGGGTTAGTAGTTGATGAAAGGAGAAATAATGCGTGGATCTGAAGAGGATAGCAATCTTCCTAGCAGCAGATTTGGCGACAGCCATTTTAGGAAAGATCCGAAGCAATCGTCACACTCAGAACAGAAAGCGAGTCTCTGAATTCAAGATTATTATCTCTGAAGGTGATGGATGTGCATATATGCTAACTAAAGATATAATAGATGATAAAACCAGTCCTAAATAATAACTTCTGTGTATCTTCACATTGTACTATGTCAAAAATATCAGTGAACTCACCACTTTAAGGTGGTACTTAATCTTGTATAAAATGTCAGTGCAATAACTGTCTATCCAAGTCGTTCTATAATATATATTTCTGCTACTATGGTAACAAGGAAGATTGTTTTTTTATTGATTAATTAAATGTTTATATATTTTATTTATCTTTTCTTACTAGGAGCGTTCTTTTATTTATTTATTTATTTTTTTCTTAAGATTTAGGAGCATTCATATTTTTTTTTTCATATTTTAATAAAATGTCGAAACCCTTACCGGTCCATTGTAAGGCAAAATTAAGCCAATTTGAGTATACCACTTCTTATGAGATTGGTCTTCAGTATAAACCAAAAATAAGTTATATTTGTGAGGTATTTTAAATAATATTTTTATAGTTGTAAATTTCATTTTAATTGAATGTAAATTTTTCAGCGTATTGAAAGGAAGATTCCTAATAATCTGAAGCTTAATGATCCTCTTATCCATAGAGAAGGTTATAAAACACATAATGATAAAGTTTTTGATGTTAAATTCAAATTTGAAGTAGAAGAAGCATTTCGCAAGCCACCGTCTTTCAAAGCTCCATTTCAAAAAACATTTGAAGAAAAGGTGAAGAAATTTTGTTTTACATTTTTCATATATATATACATTTTGGAATTCATTTTCTCTTTAGAATCTGGTTACAAATTATCCAAGGGAATTATATTTTGGTAAAGGAAATAGTGAATATAGAAGGACGTACATTAAAAAACAAGAAAAAGGAAGTGATATATTTGAAACTCCTGCTGAAATCGCTTTTTGTGAAGTATATATTATTTTACAATACTATTTGAAAAATTTATATATTATAGTAGAACTACTCTGGGAAGTCCAGAGATGTAGGAATGGTGTCTTAGCCTGAGTAATTTATTTTATAGAGCCGAGGATTGGGTCGCGACGAGCAAACGCCCATCCCGCCCGGGGAGCCCAGCCTCATGAAGCCTATCGATCCCTATTTAAGTGAAACTCAATATAATTTCACATCTTATTCTCCAAAAAGGCAAACAGATCTCGTTGGTGCAAAGGATATTATTACATTTTATGATGCAAACAATTTTCCGCGTGTAAGTATCATATAATTATTTATATTTTGAATGATTGATTTAATATTTTAAGATAAAGACAAATCTTATTTAAGATAAATATTATCTCATCAGATAAATTTATCTTGTTCATTATTAATTTATTATCTTTAATCATAGAATAAAATTCCTCCTCTCAAATCCTGTCTAATCTGGTCCTCAAAAGGTGGGGCGCGCCCCTTGGGGGGGAAGGGCACGGTGTGTCCCCGGGGAACATGCTGCCGTTTTAGAATAAAGTCTAATTTATATACAATGACCGGCAAAAAAACGCAACACCTAATTTGTTTTTGTTTTTAATATTTTAATTTTATAATATTGATCTTTGAACAAATAAAAAATTGATATAATTTCTAAGAACATTTTAAATATAAAAATTTTAATTAAAGTTTAAAAATGTCACTTTAAAGTTTATTTTTTCAAAAAAGTTCTAATATAAGTTTAAATTGTCACACTTAATTATTACAAATAATCCCCAAGCGGCTCATCTTTTAATGATTTTTCGCAACTGAAATCACATATAATTTTCTGGAGAAAATGAGATCACTTTAGAATCGTGTATTACCACCTCTGGATTTTATTACCGCTTGCATCCTCTCCGGCAAGCTTCTGATCAGATTAACAATATTTTCTTGAGATAATTTCTCTCATTCTTCAAGAAGTTTATTTCTTAAATCAAGGAGGTTCTCAGGTATACGTTTTCTGACATTTCTGCCCAAAATATCCCATACATGTTCGATTAGTTTGAGATCTGGGCTTCGAGGAGGCCAATCTAAGATTTTGATTCCCACTAAATTTTTTAACGATTGTTGCCGAGTGGGCGTGTATTGTCTTGCATCAAGAGAAAATTGTCTCCAATAAAGGGAGCAAAAAGGATAACATGGTTTTCAAGGACCTCGTCAAATAATCGCCGACCCATAAGAGCCTCATTCTCTATGAAAATCAGTTCTGTTCTAGCCTCTAGATTGATTCCAGCCCATACCATTTCAGATCCGCCATTGAATGCCGTTCTTAAAGAAAAATTACCTGGGTAATACAGTTCATTAGGTCTCCTCCATATTCTTTCTCTGCCATCGGGTGATTTAAGGGCGAATCTGGACTCATACAAAAAATCTCTAAAAATAAAAGTAATAATAAAATTGTGTCCTGCTACCTAGGAGCCCGATGCAAAAAGTCTGGTTTGACAGCACATTACACAACTTTCTTTACCTTAGAAAGTTGTGTGATGTGCATTTAGTCAGACCAGATTTTTTACATTAGGTTTTCCCATATCTATATAATTAAACTTGAGATAAATAAATAATTTTTTGAATAATATAGCTTATTATATATATATAATATTATATTATGAAAAGAATTGACCAAAAATTTTGAATATTATATTTTAGGTAAGAGGATATGGGCCTAAAAATAAAGCACTCTTAGGGCCCATTTTTAGTCCCCAACTTCATATTTTTGATAAGGTTCATTTCAAAAAACCCATTATAGATTGCGTCCATAGAAGATATCTTCCTTTTGTTCCACGAAGGTAATTTATTATTTTTTTTTATATTTTTATTAATTAGTGAATCAATATTCCTTAAAATTTTCTTATTATATATTATGTCTAAATATGACAATAAAATTACATCATTTTTAAAAGTATGGCTATTTTTGCTTACGTTCTGTCTTCGTCTATCCTGCTAAAATAATAAATAATTCGTTCAAAAAATTAGTCTGTTTTTTCCTTATCATTAAGTATTTTATCACTTAAACTTTCAAAAAGGATCGCTTCATTTATTTTATTAAATTTTTCCCTTTTTTTTTGTCCTTACAAACTTTTATTTTCTTTTTAATTAATTTTTTAAGTTGACCCCAAAATTACTCCTAGGATCTGCCAGTAACATACTACCCACCTCAAAAGTAATATCTTTGGTTTTGTCTTAATAGATAATTAGGAGAGCTGAATTTCAAAATCATTATATTTCATAATGTTTTACCTATTATTAAAATTATTTTCGGATTTCGGTCTTCTAATTATCCATTAAGACCAAGCTAAAGATAGATTATCGATTGACATTTGAAGGGGATAGTAAATTCCGATAATCTGTGATTATATTTATACGTTAATGATTATATGTAATATTTCTATAATAAATTTATTTCAATTTTCAGAGGAATGCAAACAGAATCCCAAGAGAAATTCAAGACTCCAATAAATGACCTTATAACAAAGACCAGAGATAATCTAACTTTCATTGCGATTCCTAAAGCTTCCCCATGGGAAACTATGGCCGGGCCATATATGTATTGCACAGAAAACTGCCACATAGGCTCTTTCTGGCCAATATTAGGGACCATTAATCAAGGAAAAGCTTTACATTTAAAACCTTAATACTAACCATCTTCATAAGGAATTAGTTTTATTACAAAAAAGGGAGTATTAATTACCCATAACAGACCGGTCAAGTCATAATCTTAAATTTTGCGTTGCTTAATGACATGACTTGTCAACGCAAATATAAAATTTATTAGCTGGAAATTGATTGTTCTTAGTCTTTTAAAGGGCTGAGTTGGGCAGTAGATGAATGATTTTTGTATTCAAAGTAGCTTGGCACTTAAGCACGGATAGTTACCCTCCGAGAAATAAGAGTGCTGGTCGTCCGCTGGAAGCAATCGATACACGTTTTTCTGATAAATGTCTATTTAAAAGATAAAATTGCCTCAGCAGCCTAATGGCTTAAAATTAAAATAATTTTTTTAATATGCACTCTTCTAGATATAGGTGTTCTTTTAGATTACATTCCTCAAAACTTAAGAATGTAATAATTACTTAAATGGGGATGATCCATGTATTTTTTATTAGGAAAAGTTAAGAAAATTATCTTCCTGATCGATGGATCTAACCTTTTTTATTCTTGCATTTTTTTTTCTTAAGTATATACTAGTACATAAACTCAAAATATAGTCAGATCTGATTAACCTTTTCATAACTAAACTAACATTTAACCCTGAGTGTTTTCCTCCGAGGTTTTCACTTTCAGAACTGCATTAGACGGAAATGGATGTTAGAATATATATCAATATCAATATTTCCCTGAGAACCAAATTGAAAAACCCCAAAAAAACCATCAAGGTCAGTACCATAATTTTTGTTTAAGAGAGAGATAGATGAAAATTTTATATCTCTGTAAAATTCTTATTGTGAAATAAAGTTTGATTTTTGAATCCTAGTTTATATTTAACTCTTGTCTTGTTTTTAATATTAGTTGCATGATAATAAGTAAAACATGTCCCATTTTCCTTAAATAACTACTAATGTAGATATAATAAATTTCTGGTCACATTAGGTTGGTTCCCCACTCCCCGTAAATTCGAAAAATCCATTATCCATTAAAAACTTTTGGTGTGACTAATATAGCAATAGCACATCATACAACTAATGTGATGCCATACCAGATTTTTTTGTTTCGAAATATTTTTTTTCTATTTAAGTATATCAATTCCCGAGAGGTAAATAGTAACAATGGAGGAAGGAATAGTCATAGTCATTCAAGAAACCTCTAAGATATTAAAACTCAAGTTTGAAACGCTTCGGCTTTATCTTATTAATGTCATCATCAGCCGATTTAGAGAGTATAAATTCCAATGGCAAAGCATTGAGTCAAAATTGCAGAGTTATAGCTTTGTTCTTTATTTAATATACAAAGAATGCTTGTATATATATTTGGTCTGACTAATATATATATATATATATATATATATATACCAGTCATTGCTTGCTTATCAGCGGCCGTCACACCAGATTTTTAGAGATCTTTCTTTTCTGTGTATTAATCAATTATCACTATCATAAAAAAAATTAAATTAAAATAATTTTTTTAAGCCTTTCGGTATCGGAAAGGCCATTTAGACTCCGTCCTTATTTATTTATATTAATTGGTAGACAATATAATATAAATAAAATTTTGTCGCTCAGGACGGGAAGCGAATCACTGACCTTTGGTACGTGAAGCCACCAGACCTCTAGCTCTGCACCAAGGGACAGGGTT
>JAAAKE020061885.1:11921-25539 GCA_010014785.2 Anisolabis maritima
CTCAGGACGGGAAGCGAACCACTGACCTTTGGCACGTGAGGCGAGACTTCTAGCTCTGCTCCAAGGGACAGGCCAATTAAATTAACTATTGGCAATTAAATTTCATTTACAGGAATTTAAAATATTTATATTTTGTTATCAAGGCAACGAGTTGTCCTATCTTTTCTATGGGGATCTTAAATTGAGAGGCCCACACTATTTTGAAATGGAAAATGATTAATACTTCTTAAAAATTATCTAATTTATTATAAGTTCAGCCAATTTAATCAATATTGTCAGAGTAGTTTAAGAGAAATTTGCCAAAAAGTACATTAGTAAAATGAGCCACAAACAATTTTTGGAGAAAAATAAGATTAATACATTTCAAAGAACATCTAATAAATGTATTATGAATTTTATTTAATCAAAATCGTTGGAGGGAATTTTGAAAAAATCGAAAAAAACAAAGAAAGTACATCAGTAAAGTGCTAGCACTCGTTCACTAATTTTATTCAAAAGCTTCTAGGTGCGAGCATACCTAGTTTAAATATAAGCCTTTGAGCCTCTAACGTTTTTTCGTTTTTAAAAATCTTTTTCACACAAACCATTTTGCGAGACCCATTTTTTTAGACTAAGGGACCTCAAAACTTTTATTTCTGGACGATTTTTTAGCGATCATAATACTTTACTTATAATATATATTACAAATATAGGTAAGAGAAACTAAAAATATTTTCTAAAAGGTGGCGAATAAGAATATAATTCCAAAAATCTCTCTTACAATCCTTACTATTCTTAAAATAAATGACAATAGTGCCCTGTCCAGAGTGCAGAAGCAGGAGTAACGTACCAAAGGTCAGTGTTTCGCTTCCGGTCTTGAGCGAAAAAAATTTCAATTATATTGATTACCAATTAATTTAAATAAATAAGGACGGAGTCTAACATGCCTCAGAAAGCGAAAAAGACTTAAAAAAAAGCTCAAATTGCCTATTTGTATTTGCTATTACTTAACTATCAATTAGTTAAACTAAATGACAATAGACGTAGCTCATACCTTCCCTTTGATCATATTACCAATCAACAACTCGCACTTAGTTCAACTAAATGACAATAGATGGCAAAGTATAGTTCTTGAAAGGGCTTGTTTATACCCTTTTACCAATTATTCTCTCACCTAATTCAGCTAAATGACAATAGATGGCAATTGATAGCATTAGGCTAATTTTATTAGGTAGAAAATATTCCAGAGCGGCTACCATTCATTTATGGGCTTGAAATTTTTGAATGAATGTCTCTTGATAACCACTTGTTTGAATATGATGTTTTTTTTATTGGGTAAAGAAGGTTCTAGAATGGTTGTCAGCTATAATTACTTTTGTTAAAAAACGGTATATTCTTTGTCCTCATTGGTCTTTGTATCTTAATACATGCGACCAAGCTAAATATATTTATGAATTTGTATACATTGATTGTTATATGTATTTCAGAATCATGCTGATCATTGGACCAAAGATGAACAAGTAAACCTCGTTCGAAACGCCTCAATTTTAGGTTATTTATTGAGCATCCAAATACTGCCTTATTGCTTAATCTACCTTCTCCTCTATTATGCATAAATAAATTAATATCTTTAAAACCTTTGATTTACCATATATTTAACATAAATGAACACCATTGTCGCTTACTTATGTATACATTGGTTGTTATATGTATTGCAGAATCATGCTGACCATTGGACCAAAGATGAACAAGTTCGAAACATCTCAATTTTAGGTTATTTATTGAGCATCCAAAGTCTGCCTTATTGCTTAATCTACCTTCTCCTCTATTATGCATAGATAAATGAATATCTTTAAAACCTTTAATTTACCATTTTTAACATAAGATATTTTTTGTGGATAATTTTTTTTCATTAGCAAAGGGGTATAAGAGCCAGTAAAACTTAGATTCTGGAATTGACGCAAAGCCTACGATACAACTTCGCCCGCCACAAAAAATTATTTATATTATGTTTTAAACTAGAAAAGAGGAAGTTATTCATTTTTAAAACATTTAATTTCCTAATTTCCTGTCGTTTCATGGAAACTAGCCAATATAAAAATATTTATTCGTATATATTTTCAGGAATTTATAAATGTTTATTTTTTTCAACTTAAGTTGGCTGCCTATCGTAATAATTATTCAAATTATACTTTCAAGTTGCGCGCTGTTGTCACATTGCCAGCCAGATTCAATCCGTTTTTCTTCGATTGCTAATCAATACATGATCCTGTTATATTTTTTTATCGTTTGAGAAACAAGTCAACGAAATTTATTTAAGTATGATAAGAGTTTATCAGTTTTATATTGAGTATTTGAGATAAGAAATTCTAACAAGGAAAAAAAATAGCTAGTTAAGTGTGTTGTGCATACATACAGACCGCGTGTAAAATCATTATGCTAAGCGGCCGCGTGACGTCACAAGGGGGCGGTGCTTGTTTTTGTTTGGTCTCATTGACCAATCGGAGGCCGTCATATATGGCCATTGGTCCAAACTCCAGTTGTCATTTCTAAGCTGTCACCAAGCAAATGCCATTCCAAAGAATATAACACTACTTTTTTCTTGCGTTTTAACGTCAATTTATCGTTTATTTAGAATGAATTATCATTCCTATATACTTTATTTAAAATTAATCTAATTCTTTTTATTTCTTGATGTTGTTAATTAATAATAGTAATAATAAAAATTTTATTATTTAAGTATCAAATTTCGCCTAGCCAGGCGAATAATTATGAACCATAACAACAGGACTAAATTAGAGGTTTGTGTGAAATTTTATTGTTTCTCATTTCAAGCGTTGTTGATGTTGATGTTGTCGCCATTCGCAAAGTTTGACTCAATGAACAGCTGATTTCTTTGAAAGAAAGGTTTTGGCCAAGGTTGCCTTATGCGCATCAATATACCCATTCGCTTCACACTTATTTCATATGAAATTTTCACATACAAATTGCACACTAACAACCTGGATTATCTATTTACATAAGCGTTGCAGTTTCGACAAAGGTAAAATCATAAAAATTTATAAAAGATGAGTAATAATTTAATTATAAATGAATTTTAAATATGACGCCTCTTTGTTTTAAGACAGAAGGTATATTAAACATTTTTGTTTTAATCACCGTATTCATCTAAAATTGATTATTTTTATTATTTTACAATTGTTATATAATTAAAATATTCTAATATTACTAAACTTTATTTTTACTAATAAATTAACAAATTTTATTTTTATACTTAGTAATATACTTTATCCAAAAATTATTTATTTTATCAATATCACACCATTATACATTGACAACTCATTAAAAAAAAAAAACAAGAAAACTTAGGAATTTGGAAAAAAAACCAACCGTTTTTCAAACTACCTTCTATCAATCTATTGCAAATTGACTTGTATTCAGGAGCCCAAGAATAGGGAAATTCTATTTTATCTTTTCCTTTAAAATTTCATAGATATTCTTAGTATCCCATTAAGAACCTATACTAAAATAATCCATTGATCAACTTAATTTAACTATACTATACTATTTATTCAAAGTTAACTAATTTAACAACAATTTATACATTAGGCCCCAAAAGATATAACAAATTTTAAGTTAAGGAATTTTCAAGAAAAAGCAAGTGGAAATTCCATTTAAAATAAGATTTTTCTTTCGTCTTTAGGTATGTTTTAAAAATTTAATTGGAAGGTTCGGGATGTCCATCTACAAGAAAGAGATTCGCTTATAAAATAAGTAAGCAGATCTTTAGAACTATAATCAATGATAAAATCTTTTTTTAAGGGACGATTTTTTTATTGTATACTAACTAATTAACCAAGGGATATCTTTGTGTAACCTTCCTTATCTCTTAGCAACAGTACATGAAAAGACCGAGCTCAACAATGGCTTAAGTATTATAATATCTCTACTTAGTGCTAAAGAGTGGTTTATGATTGTATTATATTATAATTGTAATCTATTTTTTAAATCTTAAAAAAAAACTTAATTTTCAATTGTGATTGAACAATCAATTTCCTTTTCTTCTTTGTAATTTAATTTTTTTATTCCCAAATATTTTTCCAGTTTTGAAACTTAATTGATGTGAACTGGTCAAAAAAATAGCTTGTTTAATTCCAAATTCCTTATGTCATCTATCAGCTTTAGCTCAATATTTTTGGATAGAGTATTTATAAATCTTTTTCTCCGAATTGTCTCCTTATTTAAATTTTGTTCTTTTCATGTTATGTTCATCAGGCGAACAGTTCAAGATCATGGTGGACTCGAGCAAGTTCTCGCAAGAAATTCAATCCTAATAGCAAAATGTGTTCTAGTTCAGTGAAGCAAAGCTACATGCAGGTATCCTTGATCAAATGATTGATTCAACTCATCATCCTTCTCTTATAAATCTTAAATAATCTTAAAGCTGATTTTTTTAAATAGCAAATTTAATATAAAATTTCATCTCTTTATTTTTATTTTCTTTTTTTATCATCGTCTTATCAAAGATATAAGATTATTTAAGATTTTTTTAAAAATTATCTTGTACCTTCTGTCAACACTCCAAAATGTCATTTCTTACGACTACCGAAAATGCAATGCTTTTTTTATTTTCATCCGTTAGGTAATCCAGGTTTAAGAATTAATCTTAATTAAAGAGGCAGAATGTGTCCATTGAGTGAGAAGGTAGGCTGTCACTCCCTTGTATCTTCTATCTAATCGTTTCCTATTTAGTTTGTGAAACCCTCACTCGTACCCTAATCTCTCTCTCTCTCTCTCTCTTATTAACATATTTATTGATGTTGGAAACTTGCTCACAAACCAAATTAACCTTCTGCTTTCAAATTGTTGGTATTTAGTCATGCCTTTTTGTAGATTTGAAAAAAAATTATACATCTCTTTCTTTTAATTTTTTAATTAGTATTGATTGGTATTTTTCTGTTAACAGCTCTCAAGAGTATTCTCAGATGATGATGCCCAAATCAACAAAAAATTACCAAAAGAACTACTTTTACGGTAAGTTATAATTTTTCTATCTTAAATACTTAAATACATAATATTTACTTATATTTTATCTCATCCAATGGTTAGAATGATTAAAGAAAATTATTTATATTTTATTTTTGATAACATGGTTTTCTTATCAATTAGAGAATGAATAGTAATATTCTTGGCGATATCCTTATTTTTTAACCCAGTGACACCCTTATTTTTTAACTGATTTTTGAAATATTAGTTTAATAGTTTTAAATATTTTTTGTTATATTTTTATCAATTTACGATATTGAAGTCTTTTTTTTTTTTAGAAAATTTTTTTAATATGAATATTATATATTAATTAATTAAATTAAATTAAACAGAAGTTAAAATTTTGGCCTCTAGTAAATTGTCAAGGCGCCGAGCCAGGGTGTCATTGGACTCTTGGACTTTAAGAGACATGCCCTTTCCTCTTATAAAAGTTTCCGAAATACACACATTTAAAAAAATTCTCTTGATAATATTTTTTTATTTTTGCAATTTAATTATATTATTATTAAATTAGATTACTTATTTTCCTCTTATCCCCTTCGTTCTTTTTTAAAAATAGAATTTTTTTTCTTATTTTATAAAAAATTTTTAAATGTGAAGATAAAATTTAAACTAGTTTTAATTTTTAATTTTTTATTATAACATTTTTCCTAAAATTTCAGTTTTTATTGTAGTGTTGTAGAATGAAGGAGGGCCGTATCTCTAGCGAGTTGGGCAAGAAATGCAAACCCGTTCATCGTCATCACTCCATAAGGCCCTCTTTGACTGGTATATATTTACAAATGCATCCAGGTTTCATCGCAATTCATTTAAAGACAATGAGGACCATTATGGAGTGTTGACGATCATAGGAATCTGATCTTTTGCAAAAGGTTACAGATATCACCAACCTCATTCTACAACTCTGAAATAAAAAACTTGTAAAAAAAATAAGTAATTATTTACAAAATAAATTTTAAGGTTGGTTTAAATTTAATTACGCTAATATTTTGTTATTCTTAATTGACTATTTAATTTTATCTTAAAAACAAATTTGTATATTCAAAACCAGCAACCAGTCAAAGTATTGGATTGAAAATCTAACATTTTTGACACACATCTGTAATGTACTGAAACACCTCGAATTGACACCTATTTCTGAGTAAACACAAAACAGTCTTATTTTGGCAATCCTTCTTTCTCCTTAAATTCCTTTTTTCTTAATCAATTTTTTAATCTATTTAATAAATATCCACTTTGTTTTGATAATGAAATATTTTATTCTTTGCTAGAATTTGTTTACAAAAATTATATCCAAGACGGGGATGCTTCAGCCAGGATTTTTTAGCCGGCATTTCGTTCACTAATCTCGTCCTCTCCTAAATCAAAAAGACCAAAATTTGCTGCAATTTTGACTTGGGAAAGAACTAATTGAGGTTTGAAATGTCGACTTTTATTTTTTATCCTGACTGAAACACTCCCATCTTGATTTTCCAGTATTTACATCCAAAATTCCCTATTTTCATACGTTTCTTTAAAGTAATATTTTTTTTTAATAAAAAAAAAAACTGGAAACTAATTGAATAAATTAAAAATTTGTTTATAGAATTTTTTCCTATTTGGATGTTGTCTCGCTTTGTCGATGTGCTCAAGTATCTCGAGCCTGGAATATTCTCGCTTTGGATGGAAGCAATTGGCAAAGAATTGATCTTTTCGATTTTCAACGTGACGTGGAGGTATTTTTTTTGTGTGATATTAAACCATTTTATTTCATTATTTAATAATACCTTTATCCTCGTTAGCAAATTTCCAGAACAATCCGATTCTTCCAATCATTGAATTGTTAATTCCCAACCTTATTTTCAAAATTTGTTTCATGAATATTCTTATAATCATTTTACTCAAGGTTTAAAATTAATATTTAAAAAAATTTAATATATCAAATGTTTCATCATACCTATGTTTGGTTTTTTTATTATTATACGATCTCATAAAATTAAAAGAAATTTATTTCTTTTCCATAAATTTTAAATTTGCTACTTTTTTGTTTATTTAAGTCGTATATTAAATAATCTCATAAGATGAACACAAAATCTTTCATCTTCCCCAACTAATTAGATACTTTTAGATTAATATATATCTTTTTCTTATATTATTATTATATTTATTTATTTATTAAATCCTAGGGACCTGTTATTGAGAATATCTCCCGGCGTTGTGGGGGTTTTCTACGTCAGCTGAGCCTTAGAGGCTGTCAATCAATCGCTGATGGCTCTATGAGGACTCTGGCTCAACTCTGTGTTAACGTTGAAGATCTCTGTCTTAATGGCTGTAAAAAAATTACGGATAGGTTTGTATTTATATTTTATCATTCAAACATTTGCAACAATTAATCCCCCATTTTAATTATCCAGTGGAAGAAGAATGACATAGTTCAGACCGTAAATATTTATTTTTATATAGCTTAATTTTTCTACTTCTAGCTCTTTCAACCAAGAAAGGACGATGTCCTAATTGAGGAAGAACAACTTCAATTTTTTCTTTGTAGTATTCCTGGTCCAAACCTGGATTTTAAAATTTACTTTCTTAAATGAAGTTGAACTCTCTTGAAATTTAATATTGTTAAAATTTACCGTTTAATATAAGAACTGTTCTCCATCCATATTATTCAAATTTATTTTTTCCAAATGTTGAATAATAGTTACCTTTGTCTTTTTAATCTGTGAAACTCTGGGAGCTCAACCTTATTCATTATTTTTATTATCTTCAGTGCTTCTTGAACTTCTGTAGATTTTGAATTGGATTGATGGAGACCGTATAACTGGGAAGCACATAGGTGATGAAAACAAAAATTTTTATATTTTGTTTTTGTTTTTAATCACTTGGCTATATTCTGGGAATCTCTTCTGCATCAAACCATTTTTATTTATTCAAATTTTTTTTAAATTTGAAAATAAATTTTAACTGAACTTTTTCAGCACCTGTCAATCTCTATCTAAACATTGTTCTAAATTGCAACGTCTTGATCTGGGATCTTGCGCTGCTATAACCGATCTTTCACTCAAGGCTCTCTCGGACGGATGCTCCTATCTGACTCATATTAATATAAGCTGGTGTGAGCTCATTACGGAAAATGGTAAATATGTAAAATATATTCTCAATTAAAAAAGTTTTAGTCATAGAACCCTGAAAGATATTTCAAAATACCAAATCTACTAAATTTAGTTATTAGTCTTTGTTTTTGTTTATAAAGGGAAGCATATTGTTGAACTATTATTTGCAAGTTTTCTATGGAGATACTAGAGGTTTAACACAAGTGACCGCAGGGCTATTTGCTGGAAGCACAACATTTTTGCAGAGTTGTTGTTTAGCTTAGCTTCAATAACGGTTTTTCTTTATTGAAAACTGTAGTAATTAATTTGACTTAGGTTCGGGATTCCCATGGACAGCCTGGTGGAAAATAAAAACAAATTTATTCTTGTTGCTAACATTTCGTCAGCACTTGCTTTTTCACTATATTTCTTTAATAAATTTATTTGAACTACATTGTGATATATATACCGGTATATATAAATAAATGTTTTTTTTAAGTCTCTTCGGCATTCTAGGCTATATAGACTTTTAAATGATATACAATATATTTATTACGATACAAATTACCCAGGGATATTTATTTACATCATTTGATATCCAATTGATTTAAATAAATTTTCACCGGACATCTGAACCCTCACTCCTTGTCTTCTAAGGATATCAATGTTAATATCTTTAACCTCTCGGCCACGGGAGGGGGGGGGGAAGAGAGGGATATAAATTTTAATTGTTAATATTGGTCATTTCTATTTTGTAAACAATGTTTCAAATGAGTGCTAGACTCGAAAATGTTAGTAAAATAAATTTTCCTAAAAATGAAAAAATTGACCACTTCTTAGCCCTGAAAAAGTGCGTGACAAACGTGCGAAATGTTGACAACAAGAACAAATTTGTTTTTATCTGGCTGCACCCCGCCATAACTCAAAAACTCGCAGCGTTCCTGGCACGAGGGCCTAGGAACATCAATCAGAGAGATGAATTATTATTTTGATATCCATTTTTTTATATAATATAAAATTAAAAATATTAAAATTTCAATAAAAAATATATTTATTTTTTAATTTCTGAAAAATTAATTATTTTATCTCATATTTTAAGAATTGACATAAATTGTTGAAAAAAAAAGAAATTAATTAATAATTATAAATTTTGTAAATTTATCAAGAAATCGAATTAAAAAAAAATATATAATTAGGAAATGCTATCAACATCTTGTCTCCTTCTCCTTATCCATTGCCTGGGCAGTCTTCCTCCAAGAGGATTATAATTCATTCTGTGAGAGACACTGTAGCGACTACTCTCCCTAAGAAGAGTATTAATAAAACGAGAGTCGCTGTCGCGACTGTTACCTCTAAGAGGATCATTAATAAAGCGGTCGCGATTACTACCCCTCACCACAAAATCCTTAAATTATATATATTTTTTTTTTACTATTTTAAACTAAATATTGTATGATTAAAATTCCATCACAGAATTTAATAATCATTTCACTCCTTTTTTTTATTTCATTCAATTAAATTAAATTTTTCTTATTATTTTATCTTTTTTTATTCACCAAGCAGATCACTCTCCCTGATTCTACATCTCCCAGTATATCAAAATTATTTATCCCATATTTGATAGCTGTTTGAACTATTAAATTTATTTGAATAAAAGATCAAAGGAAATCTTTTCATTTATTTATTTAGTCATGTTTATAAAAAAAAAACGACAGTTTCTACTAGAGATTTATTCTTAGGAAAGGGCAAGTTCAGCCAAAATAAAAGCCTTTATGTGCTTGTCGATAATAAATTTATCTCGAAACGTCTTCGAGATCGACAAGCACATAAAGGCTTTTATTTTGGCTGAACCTTCTCTTACCTAAGAATAGCTGTTCTACACAGCCACCAAATCTCTTCAACTCTAGATTTATATCATACTATTTGATTGATCACTAAAGTTTACTTTTCATCTTAATCAGCACTTTTTTAATGTAATGAATTGCAGGAGTCGAAGCTCTCGCCCGAGGGTGTCCTAGGTTGAAATCGTTTATCTCAAAAGGCTGTCTGCAAATCAACGATAGAGCTGTAACATGCCTAGCGCAATATTGTCCTAAACTTGAAGTCGTCAATCTTCATGGATGCTCGGTATTTACATCAACATTTTTTTTTTTACTTCTCTTACATATATATATATATATTAGGTGTGTGAATTAATTTCCATCTGGCTGTTATTTGCTGTACTATGTAATTCTATAACCTCTAATGTCTGCAGAAGGCAATATTTTTTAGTTTTGACATCTGGCAATAATATTCAGTTGATAAACGTTTGGGTTTTTAACAATAACATCGTGTTTATCTGATGCGAAAATGTCGAAATTTGAGCCAAAAGAGCACCATTTTCGGGAAGTTCTCATTTTCTGTTTTCATTAAAGAAAACAGCCGCTAAGCTCCTCGAATGCTCTTAGTGGCTTATGGTGAAAGTGATGATTTCACTGTCGATGACAAACCTCGTCCAAGTCAACCGAAGAATTTCGAGGATGAGGAATTGCAATCAATGATGATCCGTGTGTCAATCGCAACTTGAGCTCGCGCAATTGTTGAATGCTGATTGATCAACAATTTCTGTGCGTTTGGCAGCCATAGGAAAGATTTACAAAGAAGGAAGATGGGTGCCATACGAACTGAAAGAAAGAGACATAGAGAGGCGAAAAGCCATGTCTGAAATCTTGCCTCCCAGGCAAAAAAGAAAAGGTTTTTTGCATCGTATTGTATTACCTGTTCTGGAGATGAAAAGTGGATATTTTTCGATAATCCCAAACGAAGGAAATTCATTTGCAACCCAGGAAAAGCATCCACATCGACCAAAGCGGAATATTCACGGCAAGAAAGTAATGCTCTGTATATGGTGGGACTAGAAGGGTGTAGTGTATCATAAGCAATTAAAACAGCCAAACTATCACTGCAGAACTTTACCAACAATAATTGACCCGTTTAAACAACGCTTTGAAGAATGAGGCCCGAATATGCAAAGAGACACGTCAAAGTAATCTTCCAGCACGCTCACGCTCGACCACATGTTGAAAAGATTGTGAAGGCCACCTTGGAAGCACTTAGATGAGACGTTTTACCTCACCCGCCATATTCACTAGACATTGCTCCGTCCGATTATCAAAGAATGGATCGCTTCGAAAGGCGCGTAGTTTTTCTGTCACGGAATACAACAACTACCCGACAGATGGGAAAAAATAATAGCAAGCGATGGCAAATACTTTGATTAGTGTACTTTTTCATGTTTTTTATCAAAGTCTTTTTTTGGAAGTCTCAAAAACTCGAAGATCAAACTTGATACTCTGCTACAAGGAAGGTTTTGAATAAAATCAACCAAAGAGCACTTTACTGATGTAAAGTTTTTTCGATTGTGATTAAAATTCTTAAAACAATTATTTATTAGATGAAATATATTAAATCTTATCACCCCCCCCCCCCTCACACACACACAAATGTTTGCGGCCCACTTTACTCTTGTACGTTTTTAATTTTGTCTTAAACTAGTGATATTGATGCTATGCTTATAATAAATTAGAAATACTTGGGAATTTGAAATTTTAAGAATCACTCTTTTAAATTTTATTGGCTACCAATTAATTTAAATAAATCAGGACGAAGTCTATATGGCCTCAGATGCTGAAAGAATCACCCTAGAAAAGATAGAGATGGTTGTCAGGGTAACAAAAAATAAATATTTGGTGAAGAGCTAGAAGTCTGGCTTAACGTACCAAAGGTCAGAGATTCGCTTCCCGTTCTGAGCAGAAAAAATTATTTAAATTATATTGGCTACCAATTAATTTAAATAAATCAGGACGAAGTTTAAATGTCTTCAGATGCCGAAAAAGATTAATATTTTAGTAAAATTGTAATTACTTAACTTACTCGTATTTATAATTGAATACGATATTGCAAAAGTATTATGTATAGCTTCAGAAGCCTAAAAAGAGTTAAAAAATCCTAAGTTTGATAACAAAGATTTAGTTGCTATTTTTATTAATATTCCAATTGGAGATTAGATTCATGAAAAATTGGTAGTACCCGTATTTACTTCTTGGATGCTGATATACTATCATAAAGAAAAATGTTGACACAAAAATCTGGTGTGAAAGTACATTTCATTATATTTCTCTAACTAGGTTATGTGATCTGGCCTTACACCAGATTTTTAACGATATGAAGTAGTAAGGGGGCTGTTGTATTTAACAATGGAGGAAGGAAGAGATAGCTAGTTGAGAAGTCACTATTATAATTATTAATTATTATTAAAACTCAAGTTTGAGACGTTTCGGCTTCAATGCTTTATAATGCCATCATCAGTCCATTTAGGGAATATGCACTCAAATGACAAAGCATTGAGTCAAAATTGCAGTTGTCGCTTTAATGTGTATTTAATATAAAAAGGATGCTTGTATAATATATAAATATCAGTGAACGCTTATTAGCTTATATACAGTTATACGTGTATAACAAAACAACCTGTAACACAAAATAATTTTGTCACTCTAACAAATAACATTGTATTCAAGATGATAAGCATTGACTAGAATTTATATACAAGCATTTTTTTATTAAATACACAACAAACTGAAAATTCTGCAATTTTGACTCATTGATATTTCATTTGAGTTCATAGTCTAAATGAATTGATGAAGGCATTTTTAAAATAAATCCGAAACATCTAAAATGTGAGTAAAAATTTAAGATCGTAGAAGCTTCTCAACTGACTGTCTGCATCTTCCTCCATTGTTTTTTACGATATAATAGGGCAGGTAAGTTAAATCTTATTAATTATAATTATTATTTACACTTGGTAAAATTCATTTCTATATTACAAAATACATGATATAAATTAATATTTCAAATTTTTATCCTTTATTTCTTTTTTTTTTAGAATTTACAAGATGAAGCAGTGCAACAATTAGCCGAAAATTGTCCGAAACTTCACTACTTATGTCTTTCTGGCTGTACGCAACTTACAGACACATCTTTACTTCTTCTTGCACAACATTGTCATCAATTAAGTACTCTTGAAGTCGCTGGCTGCTCGCAATTTACAGACACTGGCTTCCAAGCATTAGCAAGGGTAGATATCTCCCTGCCTTTTTTTTTTTGCTAACTTTATTTTATATTTATTTGAAATTAAGTTGTAAAATTCTTAAAAATAAGTTGTTCTAATTTTGCATTTCTTTATTATACGCTTGTTTAAATCATACCTCTTGATATACGAAACTATTTAAGGGAAGGTGGATAACTAAAATTTGTTATTACTTTGTAAGAAAAATATATATTATCTATATTTATTTCTTATTTCGGTATTTTAATCTCTTTGGAATTAATTTTACAATTCTATAATGATTTTCCTCCTGATTTTTTCCAATTTGCAATGATTAGATATTTTAATTATCTAGACCAGGAGTGGCCAACACATCGACCGCGGTCGACCGGTCGACCGCAAAGGTTTTGAAAATAACCCGCGAAGCTAAAGTTGAACA
>JAAAKE020061995.1:0-25527 GCA_010014785.2 Anisolabis maritima
CATATAGGATATATATATATATTGTTTTCCTCCTCAAAATATCTGAAACCTACTTTATTTTACCTATAGAACTAGAAATTTATACGTTTGAAGAAGAACGTCCTCATGTCACGTGTTGGAAACTTATTTAAAATATTTTCTTAATCAAGATTTTAAATATAATTTAAGAGAAAGTTTTTCGACGTTCTTAAATCACGTCTAAATATTCATATAACTCCACATTATACGTCATATTTTCATCTGTTTTCTTTACATTAAATCTAGCCTTTACTTGAAAGTGTGTTTTAATGTTAGATCATCAGAAAAATAAAACACATCCTACAACATTTCATAATAATTATATTATCTTTTTTTTTTTTTCAGAGTACGACGAGGACAGCCCACTGGCTTCATTGGGTCCTCCCATCCGACCTCCTCCTGGCGCTAGGAGTAGTGATGGGTGTGGAGGTCCCAGAGGTCCTTCCAGGAAACTTGTCGGGGTCTTTCTGGCCATGATCTTGGTTCTTGCCAGCTGATCACCTCAACGATAAGACTTGATAGATATGGCCTTCATTCTGTATGTACATGTATTCGCGCCCCATTAAAATAGGCAAAAGTGGGACAATTTGAGACGCTGGGCATAATGGGATATTAATATTGTTAGTGATTTTAGAGATATATGTTATTTATTTTACATTTATTTATACATTATTTATTTTACATGTAAAAACATTAATTACCTTCAATATTTCAACATTTCATTTTCTTATTAGAATTCTTTAAAGAAAAAATTGGTTTTATATCATCATAATGAAGTTTTGCATCAATAGAATTCAATTAATTTATCAATAATAAATTAGTATTAATATAATTTATATTACAGACCATTTATCTCTTATTAATTACTATAGGTTGAATTTGTTAGGAATTGTTTATTTAAATTAGGACATTTATATTATGTTAAAAAATGCTTTGGGCATTTTGAGACAAAGCCTATGGGGCATTTTAAGACACTTTTATTTATGGTTAGAGACATAGAATATATTGAATGAAAAAAAAAATGAATCTAGAAATGCTCAAGGACCTGAAATATGAAATTATATTTGTTTCAAGTTTATTTGCTCTCAGTAAATATTCCATTATGTTGGAAAAGGAAAAATTGATAACGACTTTTTAAGTATGTATAATCAAAGTGTAAAGGAATAGAAAACAGCCTACGTTTGTTTATTATGAGGTTGCGATATCTCTAGTGTCAAGATGTAGAATATTGTAATTTTAATTAATAGCAATTTAAATTAAATCTTAAGAACAAGTAAAAACTCAAATGTTAAATGAGAGTGCTTTCTTTTTTGAATTTTATCATGAGTTCAAAAATAGATTAGGATTTCATTTTGTGGACATTTTAATTTTTAATTTCTTAAATATTTGAAATATAATTAAAAATTAATTAAATTTCCTCTTCGTACAGTGTCTCTTCTAACTCAGACTTTGTTTCAAAGTGCCCCACTAGTGGAGCGTTTTGAGACATTTTCACAGTTTGTAATTATCTTGCTATGAATTTGAAAATATATGAATTACTTGATAACATGATCCTAAAAGGAGAATCCTAGGTATAATATTAAAGATTTTTGAATTTGAATTTTTGTCTCAAACTGCCCCACTTTCCCCTATATACAATTGTAAACTATTCATTTAAACAGTGTTCTGTTCGTTCAACGAACTAACTATTCCTCTTCTCATGTACAGTTCTGTCCGAAATTACTTATTTTACTTTTAAAAGTCTAGTTTATTAATAAACGTAAAATTTTTTGAGTGCCAAAACCGAAAAATCGAAACTCTACAGGTGTTAATAATTAAAATTTACAACAATAAATTAAAATCTAATTTTAATTTTTAAACAACCATATTGATTAGTCATTCAAAATTGCTAACCATAATGAAATTTAATTATCTAATTATATTTAATTAAACTTCTTTAATTATCAATATTAATAGAAAATGTATTTAATTTAAAGATTTGTATGTATTTACCAAATCTTTATTTACAAATATTTATTTAGGAAATATCTATTTAAGGCTGATTTTGGTGGAAAAATCTCTGGATATCTATTAATTTATACTTTTCGATTAAAACCTAGAGATAAATAAAACAAACATTGACAAATTTTAATTAATATATTATGCAGCAGTGGCGTATTTGTAATTTCCCCTCTTCACATATGCCGATTTATAAATAATAATACCTCTAGACAAATTTAATTCATTCATTTATTTAGTTTAATTTTATTACAATATTAAAATGAAATATCCTATATATATATATATGTAGGAAGTTCATTATAAATATTAATTTAAATTGTAATTAATTTTATGTTTACCCATATATATTTTTTAAGAGAGATCTTGCATATTAAGTTCAATTGCTAAATAGAATAATTTTTTGAACAATATTAGATTATATTAAATACAGTGGCGATGATTAAAGTGTAAAGATGAGTAAAATCCTCCAAAAAGGATTTATTCATATATGCGGATTAAAATAATAACCGCAATCACAAATTTGATTTGGTTTTCAATAAAAATAGTACTTAAATCTAAATCGGAGATACCAATTCTAATAGAATCAGACCGAATTTACAATTACAATTCCCCCCCCCCCCGAAAAATTATTCTGAATAGGGGAGTCCAGGGCTAGTTATTATATGCTGATTTTAAATTAATTGTTATGCTTAGTTTATTATTTCTCTTATCTAATGATATCAGAGGCCTTTCTCTGGCATTCACTTGGTCATTTTGCAAAGACCACCACTCATTTGACAAGAAAATTCGAGTAAAATAGTGATTTTCCAACCAATTAGAATTTTGTATTTGTGTTTTAGCGGATTTTATTTAGTTCCTTTAATTCTATTTCACATACTTATCCAAAACATGCAAAATAATTCATTCTAAATATCTATTTATCAGGTATATGTTAATATATTTAAAATGTTTTAGTTCCACAGATCAATATAGATATTTATGTTAATATACAAAAATTAATATAGAAATAACATCTCTTAATCTCAAAGGGACAATTGTTACAGTGTAACCTTATGATTCTTGTATTTAAGTTACGATGATGCCAAAATTGAAGGTGGCTTTATTCAAACACAGGCAATAGGTAAAAACGACCTATAAAAAATGTAATAAATTAATCCGAGTTTCTCCTGCGTAACATTATAGGCTCAGATATTTGGCTAAATTTTCAATTTTTCCTGATACCTCTTCATTAATGGAAGAAATTTGCCCCTAAAGTTTTGGTATTCGATCGCAGACATTGATCAAATATCTTCTATTAATTTAATTTTTACAATAAGACATAAAATTTTGTTTATTCCTAATTATTTAAAAATTTAAAGTTTATTTAATATAAAATTAAATAATTATTATATAATATTATTAGCATTATCAGTAGAAAAAATTATTAATAAATAGAATTTTGTAATAAGACATGGATTAAGTTATTATTTTATTAAAGAGATTAACCAAATAATTTTGATAGAACGATATATAAATGGATTTAGAATTTGTGTCTCTCAGAATGTATTGAGTAAAAGTAAAAATACTATAAGATGGAAAGATAGTGGCGCAGGATAATAATATCCTTGAAAGACTTGTCGCATGGTTTAGCCGAGTGCAGGGGTCTCAAACTAAAAAGCATTATGGTCCAGTCACATTGATATACTATATGTTAGAGGCAGTATCAAATATTATTCTATATTTACTGATTTTTTGCTCTCATTCAATTTTTTTCATGAAAAATTTTGTTGTGTTTTTTTTATCTCTTTATGCAAAATTTTTTTCTAAGAGGCCGGCTCCCTAAGAATTCATCAATACGAAGACCATATTTGGCTGTTATGACGCCAATTTGAGACCCTGTTTTAGAGGAATAGGTTATAAATATTTTGAGAACAAAAAATTCACAAATTGCTTTTACTTAAACAATTTCGATTTTTTTTTTTTTTTTTTTTTTTGAAAAATAATATTTTCCAACTTTCCTCGTGTTTATCTATCTATAACCTAGTTACTAGAATGTGTTATTTTGCTGCAAATACAGAAATATTACATATGTATCTGGAAATATACTTATTTTCATAAAATATATCTTTCCTATATATGAAGATTTTTATTTAAAATATCTGAAAAGCTGAAATTGGGCATTGTGCATAAAACAAATCTTTTGGTGATACCCTTTATTTAATATACATACTATAGTATATCTGTTACATTCCAAATTACACAAACTTTTATCTTTAGTGATCTTTCTAATGTTTTATTCGACCTACATAAAAAAAAGGTAGCAAATTAATTATATGAAAAAGACTAAGAAATTTTTGTTTTTTCATTTTATGTAAATCGAATAATAAACTAGTAGGATTACTCTTGGGTTAGTAACGCAATAGACGGCTGAGCTGCCTGTAAATGAAGTAAACAAAAATTCCGTTCCACGCAGCATGCGACTCGATTGGCTAGCGATCTTGGCTGCTAGTAAGTGCTGCCCCCATACATTCACTTGTATCGTGCTGTCTACAAGCAGTCCTTGAAACCCTTGCTTGTTGGCTGCTTCAGCTACCTAGAACATGTACCTCTTGGTTATCCCATACATTCTCGACTATCTGGCTGCGAAGACATGACTGTCTAGTGGGTTACTAACCTGAAGGTAAGATTTTCTCTATTTCTGAATGTAACAGTACTGAAGGCTAAAAAAATAGTGAATAAATAATATAAGCCACTGAGTAATAAAGATATTTTAAAATTTTAATTAAATATAAAATGATTTTTCTTTTTAAATAAAAAAAGGCAAGTTATATTTTTAAAAAATTTAAAAAGAATAATGGAATAAATGATTTATTATTTTTTGCATAGTGAAATATGGGTTTAGAAAAAAAATTGACACATTAAATTTGTAAATAAAAATGATCTTGGAAAAAATTTTTAAAGAATGCCAACTTAAGTAAAACAAAAAAAAAAAACTTTAAGATATATACAAATTAATTTTTAATTCCTATTACCTACATATGAAATATATATTACCGTCTCATACTTATAGACTATATTAAATATATAGTAATAAGGAAAATAATGTATTCGCACAAAATTAGATCTATCATACTTAATCCAAAAAAAAAAGGTCCCGCAATACACAAAATATCTCAAAAAACTTTCCAGAGAATGACCACTTAGAACGTATTTTAAAAAATTTAGTGTGACAGCCCCACACAACTTTCTCTTGGCTAAGGTAAGGAGAATTGTGTTGTGTACTGTCATACCAGATTTTTCGGGTAGAGTCCTCTAGGTAGCAGGTTCACAATTTTATTTAGTTCTTACATGTAGAGATTTTTCTTTTGTTTATACTGGTAGTAATCACTTATCACTATTATAAAAAACAATTAATTTAATTTGGAAATAAATCTCATATATATATATTGTTACCATGGCAATAGATCTTCCTATCTTTTCTATGGAATACTTGAAATCCAAAATTGAAGTTCCCGCGCGATTTTGTGGTGGGAAATGATTAATACATCTTAAAGATCATTCTATTATTATATGCCAATTTAATCAATATTGTTAGAGTAATGTAAGAGAAAATCGAAAAAAACTATAAGAGTAATACATCAGTAAAGTGGGCCCCAAACCATTTGGGGGTAAGGTGGGGGGCTAAAAGTTAATACATTTCAAAGATCACCTAATAAATAATTGATTTATGAATTTTAATTAATATCGTTAGAGCGAATTTGATAAAAATCTCATACTATAAAAGTTAAAATTTACTACCTATTCTCTTTGAAGCGCTTGTATATAAAACTTAAGGAAAATATTCCTATTATAGGGAATATGCGTTTAAGACGTTTTACAGTCTCTGCTCATCATTTTCTATCTCTATGTAGTGTGATATATACTTAACTGGTCTGCTTTCTACTTTTTCTTACCTATATATTAATATGTAATATATAGTGAGAAAATATTGCGATCGCCAAAATAATCGATGCCGAGATTTCAACGGAAATATGTTTTGAAGTCACCTGACTAAAAAAAATGGATCTAGCAAAATGGTCTTTTTGTGTGTCTGGCTTTGAACTAAATTTCTCAAAAACGAAAAAACATGTGAGACTGAAACTTTATATTTAAGCTAGGTACCCTCCTCACATGCGCCTCGACGCTTTTTAATAAAATCGGCCAACGGCTTCTAGTACTCTACTTATGAACTTTTTTAATTTTTATCGATTTTCTCAAAATTCGTTCTAACAATTTTGATTAAAATTCATATATTAATTATTTATTATCTTTGAAAAATATATCCTTATCCCCCCAAAATTATTTGGGCCCACTTTACTGATGTTGTCTTTTGCAGTTATTCGGGTAAACGGTCCTGTTTCTCTAACTACTCTAAAGAAATCGATATTAAATTGTCATTAAACTAGCATTAAACGACTACTCAGGGGACCCGGCACAAAAAATCTGGTGTGACATCACATCACTCAGCTTTCCTTACCTTAGATAAGAGGAAATTGTGTGATGTGCGTTTAGCCACACCAGATTTTTTAGTATTAGGACATTCAATAAGACTGCCATTTTCTTGTTCCAAAAAGGAATACAAATATATATACATGTATGATTATTTATTCAATGATATATGCACCCTTTTGTTTTATCACATCTAATGAATAGGCAAATAAATGATCCCTAGTTCTTAGATTTCCATACGAAAAACCGGTCAAATTAGAATGCATCCAGAATTGGGAAGTTATTTCTAAAAAGTATATTGAACTGGGCCAATGAGTTGAAAATCTGATAGTGTAAGAAAAATTGTAAGGAGAGTGCGGCAAAGCATCCCTGGAAAATTTGACAGGGACTAAAATATTCAAAGATTGTTTTTTTCTGGATAGTAAGCTAAATGCATAGGCGCATATACACTTAGTCATTTTGATTGAGAAAGAAGCTAATGAGTGGCAAGGACTTTGTGAGTCACCTAATATTTTGAATTTTTTTCAAAAACTAGAATTATTGTGAATAAAATGCATATATCACTTTTTTTTGGAATTGAAGTTTTCACAGTTGTTACCTTTAATAAAGAAATTTTCTGTTTAACGTTGATTTATTCGTATTAAATACAAGGTTTCGGCCATTAATTCTGTGACCTTCTTCAGATACAAAACACAAACATACATATATCTTACATCTAGAGATATACAATCTGAAGTGAAGCCAGAATCAAGATGTCTGCCACACTATTTGCTATATGTTATTTGCTTTATGCGATTGATCGTAACACAATCACAGACAGTTTAACACGAATTCAAATTTTAAAAGTTATACTCTCTAATATTTATTTAGGATAGAAGAAAAATGCAGTTGTTATTTCATTTATTGCCGCCTAGACTTGAGTTCCAGTCCTGATTGGGACTAATTTCAGAGATATACACAAAAACATGATAAGTAAATTATAGACATTAATATGAATAGAATTATTAATACGAAAGTTGTTAAATTGATTATCTTAAGGGCTGTCGATATATATTATAAATGAAAAATTTAATTTGTTAATTTATACATTTTTAAAAGATGGAGAAAGAAACCAACAGTTAATCTGTTCACTTTATGTCCTTTATTTAGATGCATATGACGTGCATCATCAGTTAGGAAGAGGGCTCTGTCCAAAGTTAAAAATATATAGCATTCGTTAGAAATATTTAGGCAATAAAGGACGTAAGGTGGACGGATTAATTGGTTTCTTTCTTCATCCTTTAAAAATATAATTATATAAGTTGGCACTTATAAATATATATATCATATAATATTTGAAATATATAATAACTAAGGAAGATAAGAATTATGACCTGCTCCTATTAAGTCAAGTTTATGAATGACGAGGAGAGCTATAGAGCCTCGCTCCCCCATCCACTCTATGAGAAACTAATCGGTTTTTTATTTATTTCAAATATTTCTATAAAGAGGCACGATGGAATTGTACTCCTTTTTAAAATTGAACATGTCATTTATAAAGGTGTGAATGGCTTCTAATGTCAGAATTTCTTTATTTTTGATGTTGTATTTATTTTGAGAAAGCTGAGAGTACAAATATTGTATCGAGTCTGTCCTATATAGTTTAGATTACAATTAGCAAGGCACTTTATATATAACATTAGATTTGAATAAGAGGCGTTTGGAGATTTATTATTAAACAAAAAAATCAAGTGTGTTCTATGATATGAACGATATTTTAATGTTTGTGTTTTGTACCGTCGTCTTTCTCAAGATCAAAAATAAATAAACTCATGTTGCTTTAACAGCACATACAATAAAAACAAGACCCACATTTTATTTTTAAGATGTATTTATATACTCGATAAAGAGTTAGTGCAACTATTTTAAAAGGTTGACATTAGAAGCTATTCACATCTTTATAAATAACACAGTCAATTAAAAAAAAAGAGCATTATTCCACTGTTCATAGAAATATTTTAAGCAGATAAACAAATAAAAATTAGTTGCTCGTAGAAACGGGGAGGGGGGGGGGTGAGGGCGAGGTTTGATTTAAAAATATTAAAATTTTGTTAGCATGGTAACGAGTTAGTATAATAGTAAAGTGGGCTCCTAACAAATTTGGGGAGATAATTATTGGTACAATTCAAAGATCATCTAAAAATAAATGATATATGAAACTTAAAAAGTATATCAGTAAAATACTAGTACTCTTTCACCGATTTTATTGAAAACTTTACTGATGCATAGGACGTGGATACAATGCTTAAATATCAAATGTGAACTTTGAACCTCCTTCCATTTTTTAGATATTTTGAACAAACACGATAAACAGGAATAAACAGACCATTTGTGAGACCCATTTATTTACTCAGAGGGTCTCAAAATGTGTTTCAATTGAAATCTTGACAGTGGGATCGCAATACTCTTATTATAAAATATATTCGCTATATAGGTAAAAGAAAGTAAATAGCATGAAAACAAACCTATTTTCACTGCGAATTAACATATATTGGTCAAACTGGGAGGGTGCTAAACGAGAGAACGATTATTTACCTCAACCTTAGTGGTTGAACATTTTCTAAACAAGAATCACTAAATGGGTGTGATAGACACAAAAATTATTACTAAGGAAGGAATAAATAAAAAAATAAAAAAATTTATTTACGACCTGCTTAGAGATATTAATCATCTGTAGCTAGGACCAACCAAACCCAAATACAAATTTGTAAATTACAAAACAAAACAAATAAATAAAAAGTAAAAAATAAAATAATATAAATAGAAATGTATGCTCATTAACAAATAACATGTTCATACATTTCCACCTAAAGAAAAAGATAAAAACGCAATTAAAATTTGTGCGCATTAACACGTTAAGCTGTTAAGGAAAATCTGGTCAAAACCTTAACAGGATGGTATGACGGCGCTATACCTGAGCTAATATCTGCGCTTGAAAACTAAATAAAATTTTCACACAATTCTAGTAATTTATAAAAGATTTAATCATATGGGACAGAGGGCTATAATCCCAAGTAGTGACAGTTTGACTGTTCCACAAAATCAATACCAGATCCTAAAAAAAGAAGCAATCTTATACTTTTTTCTCAAGAAGGATTACTAGAGATTATGAAATTCAAAAACAGCTCAAAAATCTAAATCTTTCAATTAAATAAAATTCTTGAGCTCTCTCCCCGTAGTTAAAATATAAAATTATTAATTGTAAAAATTATTATGATCAAAAATTGATCAATTATACATAATATGAATTTTGATTTTTTATATATGTATTTCTTAAGTTCACAAAAATAAATGTATTCAAGAAATTAATTAATTATATGTAATTGATGTGTATAAATATAAACATTTGTAAATCTAAATATAAGAGAGAACAACATTTAAAATTTGAATTTGTGCTGTGAGCCACAATCGATTTAAAAAAGCAAATGTACACATCAAAGTGAGGCAGAGATCTTATTTCTCGCTTCACTTCAAGTTGTAAATTTCTAGATCTAAATCTCTTTGTGATTTGTATCTGAATTGTACCTGAAAAAGGCTCCCGAATGAGTGACCAAAACCTTGTATTTAATACAATTCACAGTTTAATAGAAAATGTTATTATTAATCATATATCACTTATTTTATTTATTTTTTAGATAATTTTTAAATTATATTAATTAATATTGTAAATTAAATGTGAGGTAAGACAAAGTTTTGCGAGTAATTCACGCCCCATTTATTCATCAAAGATCATATCATTATATTTTTATATTGTTAAATTTTCAAATAAAAGACAAACATATCTTTTAAAACAATTCAAATCACATATCAATATTTCTTCAATTCAGATGAATTTCTTTATCAAAATATTATCCGAATTAAGGTAAAATTGGTCATTATAATAAATTTTAATTAATTTAACAATTTTTTTCTTTTAAGCACTTGTAAAGTACACATTTAAAAAATATTCAATTTATTTTGTTACGACGAATCTAATCGATGTTTTAAAATTGATACCTATTATTAATTATAATTATTTGTACAATAAAATTAATTCTACACTTATTAAATTATGGAATAAATAATTATTTATTTATCAATCTTGAATAATTATATTATTTATACGATATGAATAAAATTTAAAATAAAATCAAAGACAAACTTTTTTAAATGATATATAGATATGTGAAATAATTAAAAGGCGAATATATTATTTATGACGCCCATTGTACATTCACTTGGCAGAAAAAGAATAAGAAATGTGTGAAAAGAGAAAAAGTCGGCAAGTGGGTAGCCTCTATCGAAATAAAACTTGGAAAGTATGAACGTTTGGGCTTTAATTAAATAATGCCATCATCAGGGCCCTGAATTTAGCATCCACAATTAAAAATACTACAACTTTAAAATATAAATATAAAATCATAACTTCGTGTAGGCAGACTCAATGCATTAGACAATGAGGTGCAGGTATAGTTGTATATTTTAATGTACAAAACTATACATAAAATATACAATGTCTAATTATGGCCAGCAGCATTAATATGGTATGTGATTCCTAATATTTATTTTTTTTTTTGTTTTAATTAAATAAAAAATTTCTATATATTCTGAAGCCATATAACCGAACCGAACCATATAAACGTTGATGAGCATAATTAGACACATACAATACAAAATAATAGTACATATCTGTTTTTTATTTCATTTCATTTCAGCTCTAGTGACTGAGAATGGCATTATTTAATTAAAGTCGTTTCACATTTTGGAAGTTTTAATTTGATAAAGGCTACCCTACTGGTTGACTTTATCTCCTTTCACACATTTCTCATTTACGGACAGCCACCTATCTCATCGTGAAGAAAAAGAATAAACTTCTTAAGCTATATTTATATATACGAACAGAACTGTGCATGCTTGACTCCAAAGGATGTTTTGTATAAATTATATCTTAAAAGATTTAACATACGTACATTAGTTTTAAAAAAATTGTCCAGATTGTATGGTTGATAATCCAATAACATAGTACTTATTCTATTAAGGAAGAACAAATTATCTTAAAAAATTTGCTGTTTGGATGCTGGGGAACTTCAATAAAAAAAACCTACCAAAAAAATGTTAGTGTGTATGAATTTCTATATAAAATGACTCGTCAAATTAGAAATGAAAGAAGCCTGATTAACAATGAATATACGCATATCTAATAAAGTGATGATATTAAAAAAAATGTATGTTTATAAAATTATAGTGTTACAAACAATGGCATCTGTGTGAATGTTGTGTAGAATATTTCTCAACGACAATAGATAACGTTGTATTGTAAATAATATTAAATTACAATCCCAATCCCAATCTATCTGTGCAGATTAACCCTCAAATGATAACTGCACACCTGGGACAATGAATTTATTTTGCAATTTTATAAATTTTTCTTTTTCTCTTACATTTTTTTTTTTGGATTCAAAAAGAGAAAATTTTATAAATATTTATTAAAAATTTAAATATGAAATTTTGGTCATCTGCTAGAAAAATCAACCTCTATTTCTAACTTATGTTTTAAATTAAAATTTAAAATTTTTCGCGACACTGAAGATTTTAAAAAAATCTTTGTTTTTCAGGATCTCCTAAGTATGATATTGATGTTACATGTTACAATGTATATGTACATGTATATACTCATGAGTTTTAGTCTTATTTTGTTTTTCTTATATCTCTTGTCTGGGTGAAAATCGACTCTTGTCAAAAAACAGACCTTTTTGAATCAATAAACTTGTGAATGATTTTTAATATAAAATTAAAATATTTTATTTTACAGTAATATCCAAATAAAAAATTCATTACAATGTCAGAATACATTTCTATATCAGTTCTAACTATTTTTGGATAATTTATAAAAATGTGCACTATTATAGTTTATATTTATAAATGCAGCAACTATTTGCAAAGGATTTTTGCCTTGAGAAAATAAAAATTAAAAATTCCAAAAAATTACATTTATTTATATTAATTGATATCATAGCCTGTAATTATAGATATAGGAAGCAAAACATCACCTAAGCAGTGATTGCTAGAGAATTTCAAAAAGGAAACTGGGAGATCTGAGAAATGGAACAGAGGAAGCGAAGGAAACGAAAGAGATTTGGATTGTTTTATATCTGCAAATTAATTAAAGATTAAGCTAGAGATATCGTTCCAATTTTGAAATCGGATGATTTTTTTGAAATAATAATAAAATATTCAAAATGATCCAAATCTAATAATTGATAATCAAATATATGTTATAACAAATGGGTTTAAATCTTTCGTTTATTGTTTGATTCTGTATTCCTGAAAGGGTCAAAATTCAGACATAAAACCCTCACGGAGTGGGCGATTACATGCACTGATATTGCATTCTTGAGCTGGTAATTTGGGCTGTTTATCTTCCAACAAACCAGATATAAACAGATTTATGTAATTCATGTTAGTCATATTCCTTAGATCACTCAACCTCTTGTCCGCAAGTTGGCACCGATTCAAAGAAATTTCTTGTTGGTCTGCAAAAAATTTCGATCGAATCATGAAATGTTTGTCTTTAGATGACATATTCGTTGGATATTTATTCCCTGATATAATTTTTCTCTGTCAGGCAATTCTCCTGCCGGTGCTTTATGTAACCATTATTGTGATAATTAGGATTCTTCAGAAAAAACGATAAGTTATTATAAGATTAATTTCTCCATGCCCCATGTTCAAGGCATCATTCGAGTGAGTCTAAGGAACTTGAAGCAAAAAAGACTCGTTTCTGTTAAGGTATGGGCTGCTAATGTATATAACTCTTGCTTGCTTCTGTGTGAATATAGTCTATTTTTACCCCCGTCTTTCTTGAAGCAGTGTATGTATCATGTAAATTGGGTTGGGAGGGGGGGGGGGAGATGGCAATTAAATCTCCCCTAAATGCTGTAAACTTAACCATTTCAGAGATGAGGCGTGCACAAGCCCTTTACTAGATACTTTCTGAGTTGAAATATACAGGGTGTTTCTGGAAGAATAACAGATATTTTATGAGGTGATAGTATGGACAATAGGATAAAAAAAGTTCATATAAACCATTATTTTAATGTTAAGCTGCAAAAGCCTCAAAAATTTGATTATTATATTTGTGATTATTTACACATAAACAAAAATCTAATGGGTTATGGCCTGGGAACCTTGGTGGCTAATCCATGACCGATTCACAGCTACGACTGCGCGCGGATCGGATATTTACGCACGGCTTTGAGCATCAATATCTTTGTCACCGTAGAGAGTTGAAAACCTTTATAAGAATTTTTTCACTCGAATCAGTCCTCCTAAAATATTTGCTATTCCAATTGTAACACTCTGTATTTTGTTCTCACTTAAGGAAAAAGAATCATGGGCGTCGGCCTTCCTTCTCTTCCTTAGATTAAAGAGTGAGAAACGTTAAGAATGCCCATGTAATTGTATAGGTTATGAAAGGGGGCCTTATCAGTGTCAGAGAAGAAATAGGATTAATAGAATTCAAATAACTGTCCGACTAGAGTTTTTTTAATTATTTTATTATATATTTTAATTATTTATTAGACTTTAGTCAAGAAAAAGGGAAAATTAAGAAATCTGTCTCCCCCCCCCCCCCCCCCCCAATTTTAAAAGCAGGTCAGAAATTTTATTTTATGTCAAATGTCCATCATTGTTGGGCAGAGATATAGGAAGTGGCTTAACTCCTCAGTAAAATGAAATAGTTAACAATCTGGAGTTGCCTCCTCTCGACTTTCTTGAATACACATATTTAGGTGAGTCACCACGATTTTAAAAAAAACGTTTCAATTAAAGTATGACGGTTGCCGGAAGTGGATCAAATTTTAACCGTTGCTCTGATTTTGATTTAATGTATTTATACAAAATTTTACTAATCTCACTGAAATTATATTTGAATTAATACAATATTAATAAAACGCTTCAGATAAGGTACACTTTCGGTTGGCAGAAATAGCCCAAAAGTTGAAAGAGCTTTACGATTTTACTGAAATGCCCGTATGTAAAATTTGGTTGATTTACATTAAAGTGTACTTGAGTTATTGTGTTACCAAAAACACACACACATATACACACTCACTCACATACATACATAATTCAAAAATGGTATTTTCGAACTTAGGGAGGACCAAAACGTCAAGAACAATCAAGATCAAAATGTTGGGCGATTACAATACTTACCTTATACTGAATATAAGAAAAAATAAAAATAAAATTTGAGATTTATTAAATGTGAAAAAAAAATATATAAACAAAATTTGGAGAAGAAAGCAGATTTTCATCCGTTAGCAGATATTTGAAGATTTATTTATATAAGATCCTTCTTGAGTGTAACCGATATTGTTGAAGATTTGAGATAAATTCACAGTCTTGGCGGTGATGAATTAGTTGCTTACATCTTTTTAAAGTTTGTAGATTCGTGTCTTCTTTATGTTGGTTGTTTCCATCGATTTTGGTTGACTGATTGTTCGTTAGTTGATTTGATTGTTTCTGGAGAGTTGGTTATTTTTGAAGGTTGGTTGGATCGCTTCTTGACGTTAATAGACTGCAGTAGAATTAACAGTGAGTGAAGAGGCGCTGCCCATGTTATATTTATAGGCAAGGCGATGGGAGCTCTCGTTGGTGATGGCTATAATATGAAGCCCTCTGATTAGCCAGGCGTGTTGTATGAGCGCTTGGATGCTTGCGACGGAGTGGCAGATGTATGGTGGTGGGGAGGGGGGTAACCTCTTCTGTCTGTCTGGTGGGGTTGGTCGACTGAGCCACGGATTCATAGATTGAACAGTTTTCTTCAATTTTTTATTAATATTTTGAAAGAAACATGTATTTAATATTTAATTTTGCGAAAAATTAAAGTTTTCTTTTCAGCTAATTAAAAAAAAAAAAACGACGTCCACTTATTAATCTATTATAAAAAGATTTGGTTCCTTTAATAATAAGGAGTTATTTGTGATTAAAACGCAGTCATTTACTATAGAAGTGCATAAATCTTTGCATGTTTTAGTTTCTGAAATATTGCCTGTAAGGCAGCCGAAATGACTTACCACCACCCTCTCAATGTCTGTGTGGGCCTACCTAGCTCGTCTGAATTTTATGACGGGCCATTTACGATCCCTTACAAACAATAGATTTAAAACCTTTAGATATTAAATATATTTGATTAGAAATTTTTGTTTATCATTTTAAACATTTTCATCTTATTAGAAAAAAATTTCTAATTACAAAACTTGAACCAAATTTCTACCTCAATTTTTAATCAAATTATATCGGAATACCTTTATAAGGGATTGACATTTCCTAGGCGAGGTCTTATTTATACTTTTCATATGAAAATGTTACCATATTCCAATGATCAAAAATCGGTTCCAGTATGCCATCAGCCTAAGATCCTCTTATTGGAGCCTCCGAATTTTTAATAAAATAAAATTTGAATAACTTCTGACCTAGGATTATTCTTTACTTTTTAATTATTTTGAAAAATCCAATGCTAAGTTGATAAAAGAATTTCTAAAAAATAGAGAGATCAGAGTAGGTAGAGGGAAAGAGAAATAGAAGTAAATAGAATTGGCAAATGAGCATTTGCATTTAAAATATTGGATAACAGTATTTCGGAAATGTTTTCAAAAGATCTGGTTATTATGTAAAAAATGGGTCATTCAAAATGGCATTTTGAAAATTAAACAAAACGTTTTTAATACATATTTTTATTTTTATTATATTACAAATCCATTTTCCCAGTCACACTGATGCTATTTTACTTATTCATAATATTTATCTTTAAAAAAATATAATATTTCTAATATTTAATATTCTTTTCTTTCTTCACCACTCCCCACACATCCGTCCGGATTTATTCTATAAAATTGAAAAATATTGGGTACAAGATAATAAACATACGTCATAAAAAAAAATGATTTTTAGATCATTTAATGAAAATATATTTATTTATCCAAAGAACCTAACAATACTAACAATAAATCAAACATTACAGGACTTGCATACTCGATATTGTTGTAGAGCGGCCCCATCTTATATCCCCAGAGGATTAGGCTGACCATATTTCTTTGAGTCAAAAATGGGATATTTGATTAGCTCAAACGCGACAGAAAAAAAGAAAAATTTATTAAATAAATGTTTTGACTTAACTTATTATTTTCAGTGACATTTAACATCAGTATAGATAATCTAGAACAAAAAGTACTAGTATTTATTATGTACTAGTTAGATATAGATGGAAATGATGTTTCACCACAGTCGTCTCAATATTTTTTTGAAAAAGTGATTTTATTTGGCAAATTTTGATTATTTTGTTATAAATTTTTTCACAGTTCAAAGTACAATTTTGTTTTATAATTAGGAATGCCTTCTTCTTTATTTACATGCTCTTTAAATGCTAAATAACAAAAACTATTATATGATACAATATAAAATCAATTTCGTGATTTGAAGTTATTTATCTTAAACTCGTAAGTTGTAAAAATGCACTCACGGGAGTCAAACCCACGTTCTCCGTGGTTTACGCCCCTGGATGTCTTAACTTATAAACTAAGCACCTCTTACGAGTTTAAGATTTTTAGTTGACTTATATAAACAGGAATAGAGATGGAATCAGTTTCGAATTCACACCTCATCCCTTTTGCCAATCGGTTAGAATTATTAGGTTATCCGGCATCTAAAGGGTTATTTCCAGTGGAATATAAAAACAGAAATATTGGTTTTTATGACATACACGAGAGGAAGAATAAATTTATATTTTGTAATCCATATTTTTAATTTTTATGAAACAGGACAAAAAAATATTTTTAACAAAACGACGAGACTTTATAAAAACTTAACAAAACGGGAATTTCCCATTTAAACGGGACGTATGGTTAGCCTACAGAGGATTCGGTTAGCGATGGCTATAAAGTTCTGGAAAATGTTGCAAATTTTTTTTTTTTTGATATGAAAATCTTTCTAACATGGGGATTCATTCTTTTGATGGTAATTATGATTATTTTTTTGACAAAAACGGATGCTTGGCTATTTCAAAAAAAGAAAAATATAAAGATATTCCGGTATAATTTGATTAAAAATTGGAGTAGAAATTCGGTTCAAGTTTTGAAATTGGAAAATTGTTTTCAATTAAGATGAAAATGTTTAAAATTATAAAAAAATTTCCAATCAAATCTATCTTATATCAAAAGGTTTTAAATCTTTTGTTTGTAAGGATCGTAAATGGCTCGTCATAAAATTCAGAAAAGTGAGAGACACTGAGAGTGCATTGGTGAGTGATTTTGGTTGCCTACCTTATATGCAACCATTCAGAAACTAAATGCCCTTCATGTTATGTTACAGGGATCAGAGCCGCTCTTAGACTAGGGCAAGCGAGGCTAGGCCCGGGCTCCGCACTCTGACTAACATTTTTTTTTTTTTGTAAAAATTTGTATTGAATAAAAAATAAATAAATAAAAAGAAATATTGTATATTTTTTAAGAAAGATATAGATTTTTGCCTCTAATCAAACTACACTAAAATTGGGCATTTTTAAATTAAAAGACTGTAGGATTGGTACGGGTCCGCAAGCTCTAAGGGTGGTCCTGAAAAGGATAAAATTAATATAGGATAGATTTAATAAATAATTATATTCTAAATTTTTTAATTTTGGATCCAATTATTATTTTATTAAAATATTTTAGTTTTATTAAATATATTAGCTATTTGGTATTTCTATAAAAATTTATTTGAGTTTATATTTCTTATGAATATTCCCTTAAAACTGGTGTGCAGTTGATCGATTTTGTGCCATTTGGATTGAAATATATTAAATTTGCTTGAAAAAATTTGTTTAATGTGAATAAATAAAAAAACAAATATGAATATAAAAAATTAAAAATGAATGAATTTAAGAAATGTCGTTAAAAACAAGTTACAATGAACCTAAAAATAGTACTTTTATGTCTCTTTGCCAAGGTTAAATAAATATAGACTGGAATTTGGAATAATATAGTTAATGAAAAAAAAATGACATGGAGTTAACAAATGGAGTTCTGTAACTATTTAACTGAATTTGTCTAAAGTAATTCTTTATTTCAGGTTGATCACAAGCAAAAAGGAACATTTTTTTATTTTATACTCTTAAAAATCAATATTATATAAAACACCATAAAAATTACTTGTCAACCTCAAATTACGATATTGATGTTACGAATAAAAAATTTATAGTGATGTCATGTAGCCGAATTGTTTATTTACAGTCAGCCAAACATATCTATCATTCAATGTCTTCCCACTGATATTGTCTGTCCTACATTATAAGATGACCATATGAAAGCAAATATCACTTTGTTTTCTCAAAAATTTGTATCAAATGGGTCTCTTTGTTCTTTGTTCTTTTTTGAATGTTGAATATTAACTTCCTTTAACAATTTATATATTTATATATAGAAGTGTAATTAAGTGATGGGGGCTCATAAAAGGTCTATCCTCAGTATCAAAATGAGTTTATTTTAGCTACTCTCATTACGTGGACTTAAAGACCGTTGTGAATCTTGACGCCTTAGATCAGCTAGGAATGGAGCGCATTTAATCTGTCAATCAGCTTCCCAATTAACAGAGGCGGGCAATATAAAGTATAAAAATTTTATTTTTCAGATATTCGTATCAACATTTTTATATCTTAAAAATAAAAATATTTAAGATTTCTTCCTTCCCAATTGTCTTCCATGAGTATAGTGTAACAATAGTAAACACAATTAACATAACCTGAAATTTTTTGCAAGAGTGATGCTTAAGCATATTTTTTTATCTTGGAGGGGAGAGGGGAAGAGGTCTTTCAGCGGCTCAAGGCCTGACGATTATTGTGAATGGAACAGACTAGGCTAATACCTGCAGCAGCTGACAACTGTTAGAGGAAGTGAAAGGAAAGCAACTATTGAGAAGGTTAAATGAATATAAATTGTCAAGAAACATGCAAAAGCGTATGGAGCATTTGGAAGCGTGTATATTTTTTTGTTCTTCACTCACCTTCTATCTTGAATCGAAGATGGGATAAATACCCCTATAGAATTTTTCTTGTTTATGTTAGGAAACTTGGTACAAATCATTTTCAAAGATTCCTGAATTTAATTATCCGATTATCCGTTAAAATTTAATTTATTACTTTTTTAATGTCCTAAATAAAAAATTATAAAATGTTACAATGAACCCTTACTTAAAGATAATTGTAACATTGCTGTAGGGCAAATATAACACATAATGGTATACATGACATTTTTCTACGAAGATAATATAAAGATATAGTGCATTGAGATATTATTTGTAATTTAAATTATAAAAAATATTTTTGAATAGGAATATTCATGTGCATTAGAATTTTCTCTAAAACGTATATTTTCGAAATTATACAAATAAATCAACAGTTAAACCAAAACCATATTTTGATGATGATGAAAAGGTGGTGATAAGTTAGGAAAAATTTTACTAACATAGGCGATTTTAAGAAAAATATTGGGATGTAGTCGAATAACCAGAGCGGGAAATTTGAAAATTCATACAAGTAAAGTACCTCTCAAATAAGTCCGATTTAACCCAAAAATTGATAAGTAAAAAATTAGTACACTGAACATATATTTCAAGTATCATCAAAATCGGTTAATAAATGTGGGTTGAATTGCGGAAGCAAAAAGCGCGACTGACTCATGCACATACGAAGACATCGTATTTTTCGAACTCAAGGGGTTGTCAAATTCATCCAAAAGTCGAAAACGACTCCGTTGCTTATGCTCCCTCTCGGGTGAGGAGGTGGGAGGGTGTGATGTACTATGAATAACAACAACAAGAAGGCAAAAAAATTCAACTTGCTAAAGACATTTCAGCTGCTAACTATTCACCCTGTTTCTGATGTATTGAGATAGAGGTCTAACTTTATGTTCCAAGGGACAGGGGTTCGCTTCCCAATACCTTTTATTTAAATTATATTGGCTAGCGATTAATTTAAATAAATATGGGCAAATTATAATGGCCTCAGATGCCAAAAAAGACTTAAAAAAAAAACAAACTAAACTATTCAAATATCCACCCATTAAAGACAGCGCTAGAAGCAATGTTACATTTATCCAGTGTTACAATTGGTCCCGCTCTCCCTTTATTCTGATCAGAGACCCTAATAACCACATTTATATTTATTTAAATAAGCCGATTTTTTTTTTCAATGGATAGTTTTGTCCTTCTCGCTTAGACTATTTCTTAATTGAAAACAGTTGGCTCAAATTCAAGGGCGGATTTACATTGCTCCAAGTGTCTCAATTGCAAGTGTCCTAGAGACATAGGGACTCCCCACAAGGGGCGAAACAAATTGTACCGCTTGATTCAGTTAATCTCTTAGAAGTACTAAATTCTTTATTAGTTTTTAAGAGCTGGGAGGCCTTATTTTTATAGTTACTCATAATTTACTGTAAAACAATGTAAAACCTACTAAATATATTTGAAACTAAGGAACAAGGAAGGGAATAGCGATTAATCAAAGAAAGTAGTTTTTTCATGTCTGTTAGACTTTGTCTTAATAAATGCAGATTATTATTATCTAATATTCCTCCCTCAAAGACTTTTATTAGAAAATGAAGGACAAGCAGCTCCCAAAAAATACATTGCGAAGAACCCCCTTAATGTGTAATTCTGCTACTGCTCAACTTAAATCTTTTCTTTTATTAAGCTTTTATCTAAGGAATTTTTTTAAGGGCGATTAAGAATTTCAAAACCTTTCCCTTTAGCCAATTCGGACAAATTATATATTATATATGCCTTACTAAAACTGAAAACAAAATAGACCTTTATATATTTGTTAAAGACCATACTTAATCATTTGATCATAGATTTCCAGTGTTATTTTTATCTTCTTACTTTGCCTTTAATTGGGGTCGGCATATCCAAAGTGGCTGTGAATGAGAGAAGAATTAGACTCAGAAAGAAAGCAGGAGAAATGTCAGTCTGCTTGAGTAATTCGTGGTATCCACTCATAAGATGTGAGTCCCTGGGTGTAACATAAAATTATGTTTATATATTGATTAATTTATATTAATAATTAAACTTAATTTTATCGGTTTCATTATTATTACTTAAATAATTTATTTTAAAAATAATTGCAAATAGGAATATTTTTTTATTTTTGATTTATTTAGTTGTATCTAAATCGAATATTTAATTTTTAGGAAATTTTGGCTCATTTGGTTACAATCGGCGAGAATAATAGAATGATATAGAGGATATATAGGAAATAAAAATGATATTCTAAATTGTTTTTATAATTTATCGTAAATTGAGGTTCTTATATTTTGCCAGTCTGATTGAGATAAAGGTCCTCAAGAATCGATATTTAAAATAATGACTCATTGTTGTCTAAACTTATATATATATATATAGATGATATATTTTTTTGCAGTTGGAATATGCTTTTTTCATCAGAACTGATAGTAGAAAATGTAAATGTTAAATGATAAGCATATTAAATATAACGATGCAAAAAAAGATGAATTTAACAGAATCCCTTGATAATCTTTTCAAGATTTCTGGCTCGAAAATAAAAAAATGAAACACAAAAAAAAATTATGAGTGATTATTTGGCAATCAATCAAAGTCTGTTGAAACAATAGATACAAATGCTTAAAAATTATTTGGTGAAGTTTCAATTAATCTTGATGCTTCTCCTACTTGTCAATCAGAGAGAATGAGAGCAAAATATTTATGTATGCATGGCTGTGTAAACAAGAAAAAATGTAGAGCGAAACTGAAAAAGAAGACAGACTCTGACTGTATTATATTTGTTAGTTGTTATAGTCATAAAAAAATGTAATCCTGGCATCTTGTCTTAATAAAGTATAAGAAATTATAAATAGTGGTTGGCTTTAATTATTTCCTTTTCACTTTGCTTTGTCTATATAGGAAATCTATAGTAAGATCACTCTCGGAATATTAAAGAGATATAGGGAGAGTGAGAGAGTCAATGACCTTACCCTCACTTTTAAAGACTAATAGGAGTGGAAGCCTAAGAAGTGACAGGTCAGACAGCAACTTTTGGCCTTAACGATTTTAAAGAGGGGATAAAATTTCTGAAATCCCAGACCAGCCAAAATATATATAATTGGATAACTTTGATTAGAACCTTATATTTTTAATAGGTTATCCTAGGCAAGTGGCTAATAAGTTTCTGATTTCGGCTCTGAAGTTGTAAAACAACTCGCGTTCGAGTCCGGCTTGACGCAAAAAATTATTCAACTTTGCCAAAAGTCTCCTCTTGGGGTAGAAAAGAGAGAGATAATCAAAGTTCCAGCAATAGGCCCAAAGTCCCAATTTGTTATGGCCTAAGTGCCTATGGGCGGGAAATCCGTCTGAAAAATTCAATCCATTCGGTTATCCTATCTTTTTTAGGTGGAATCGTTTTGAATTACTTTTACACTTATTAAAGTTATTTAGTAGGATTTGGTTTCATTGTGACTTACAGCATCCTATAAAAATATGAAGTTTTATTGGAGCAACACACTATGGGAAGTGGTTTTAAAAATTCATATTTACAAATCAAATAAATTTGTATTTTTACAGTATATAAAAGTATATAAGCTGAATCAAAAAGTAAGGTAAATATTAAATTTATTCCTAAACGCAAACAAATATGAAACTGCAGTATGTTGGTTTTACACTTAAATTCCATATAGTCGCCACTGCTGTCTAAATATCTATTGCAGCTGGAGATCTGGACAGAGTTAAGATATCTTATTAGACAATTGACATTTATCAGTCTAAAAACTGAGAAATTAAAAAAAAATGATATCGAGTAAATATAAATATAGAAAGTTTAGAGAATATAATTTAATAATAAAAATAATAAGTATTGCAAGTTATACTAGATATCTCGCTTTATAATAAATTTTTATATAAAAGACAGCTTCCTATCTCGTTAGGAAGTGAAGAGCGTAAAAAGAGGGGGAGGGGGATCAAAAATGAAAAGAGAGAAAATATCTTTCAAAAAACATGTTTAAAATTATAATACAAACTAATTTGTATTATTTGGTTAAGTTCATATTTTATTTGGGAAATATGAAAAACCTCTAAAAATATCATATAAAGTATATATACATATGTTCTGGAAGGTTTCCGTGGCTGGTTGTATGTGGAATAATGCTTTCCCGGGTTGATCCGTGTTGATTATTGAGATTGACTCGACGTTTCGGCTCTCCTTTTGGAGACATTTTCAAGAGTGTTGGGTTAGGAAGTGATGGTAGTGGTGGTTTGTTTTCGGGGTCGCGATCTTGCTGGTCCCCAAATTTGGTGGGTGGGTGTATCCGAGGTTTGGATTTCCTCTAAGATCTAGGCCGGGTTTGGTTGGGTTTTGTACTGTTGGTGTTCTGTTTGGGTTGACTTCGAGGCTTCAATCTGCCTACTCCTAGAGTCAGAGTGTTTGTGGTTGTCTCCGAAGCTTGTATTTCCCTCTGTGTTCTAGTGATTGGTTGGATTGTTTCTTAGGAAGTATTTGGTTGGATGGTATAGTGTCGGTTAGTGTGTTAGTTGGTTTGACTCGATTCCGGGGTCTCAATCTGCCGATTCCCTGGGTCGAAGTCTTACCTGGTCGCTCGCCGGAGCGCAAGTGAAAATGGCTCCAAAAGGAGAGCCGGAACGTCGAGTCAATCTCAACAATCAATGCGGATCAACCCGGGAAAGCATTATTCAACATATATATATATATATATATATATATATATATAAAGGAGGAATTTTGACCAATCAGAAATCATATTTTCCATAAGACTACTTAGGTAGATGAATAATATTTCCAAATTTCAGCTTTCTATCTCATCGGAAAGTACCCCAAATTGATTCGTTATTATTTAATAAATTGAAAACGTGCTTAGCAAATTATATATGGAGATTATCACTTTTTATTTCTAATGATTATTTTTTGGTACGAAATAGGATTATTGAATATTTCATACCAAATTTTTATTTTTATTAAAAATAAATAAATAAATTTATTTAAAAAATATAAATGAACTAATAGTTTTCTTATTTTATTTTTTTATCAAGATATTTTAATAAATAAGTTGGTTTCTCTTCTTTCTTTTACCAACATTCATGTTTCATGAATGCAGAAAATTTTTCTCTGTCTTAAACTTATTCCACTGCTTTCTAATAATACAAGCTTTTACTTGAACTCTGCCCCCATATTTATTTTGTCTTTTCGTCCCTCTCTATCTCTCTACTAATGAATCAACACAAAGTATTTTACTTTCTAATATCTCTCCTCCTATAGCCCTATAGGGTCTCTGTGAATGTGTCTCTCTATACTCTCTTGTACTCTTTTCATCACTTTTTTTTTTCTAGAGAATACAATTGAATTTTTAATTCATATAAAACGAAGAATTCGACTTTTTCCTTTTTAATTGAAGCCTCGCCAAAAATTCATTTAAGTAAGTAATGCATTGTGGATTTAGTGTTTGAACTTTCTCCTTTTTGTTAATACAGTATTTTCACTTATTTTTAAATTCCTAAAAAAAAAGCATCTGTAGGCTTATTTATTTTTTCTTGTTCAATAAGAATTCTCTACAATAACATTCTAAGAAGAAAAAGGTGAATATTAATAAAGATTGTAAGCAGCTTTTCTTTAATTTTCCTTTTATTTATTTATTACTTATTTAAAATTATAATGAAAAAAATCTACTGAATTCGAAATATTTTTATTTTTTTATTTTATATTATTTATTTATTGATTCCAAAAATTTTTGGCTTTGACCTTTTTGGTCTTCAGGCTATACATATTTTGTGTTTACATTTACAAATCAAAAGAAAAACAAATTCATTATATCTAAATATAACATGTAATATATGAGGTCTGTTCAAAAAAATAAGGTGACTTTTCAAAATTCTCGGGCAACGTACATTTAGTTTTCAATTTTTTTTTTTTTTTATTGGTATACACGTCCCCAACATATGTTGACATTATTAGCCATTTTGTATTTTTAG
>JAAAKE020062106.1:0-23696 GCA_010014785.2 Anisolabis maritima
TGTTGACCTTAAAATCATATGGAAAAAAAAAAAAAAAAATTAAGCAAATAAATCCAAAAAACAGGGTAAAAATTAATCCGTCACAATACATGTAGTTGTTTTTGATACAATCATTTGCTCCGTAAATTTTGTTCGTTCGAACAAGTTTCAAATAACATTTCCATTAGAATCGATATTCATAACTTTCGAGACATATCAACATCCAAACTTCTCTACATCTTCTCTCTGAATATAGGCAGGTAACATGACTACGTATATTAATCTTTTCAGGCCCCTCTCTATATAAGGTATTAAAAAAACTCGTCGTTTTCCTTCTAATGGATATTTTAAGAATATATATTTCCATATATATATTTCAATCGATATAATATATCAAAGTGATTTTCTTTGCTACCATATATTTTATTTTTTCTAATAGAGAGAAAATACTAATGCTTAAAAAGACCTCACACCCTAATAAAATTTTACTTGAGAGCACTCACTTTAATGCACCAAAAAGACGCATATTATACAATTTATTTAATACAGTGAAATGAGGGTTGTTAATGCCATTTTACACGAGCCAATGTCTTGAGCCAGAAATTCGTATTCTAAAAAACCAAACAAAAATAAATATACAAAAAAAAATCTCCATCATAAGCAAAAAACAAATTAATTACTTGTTAAAGATAGTGGTTAGTTTTAAAAGAATTTTTTCAGAATTTTTTTTTTTTTTTGTTTATTATTTTAAGGCACTTCAACTGCTGAGTTATTTACATTTTTTCGAATCTTCAAATTGAACAACAATTTCTTTTTCAACAAATTAATTCATGTTAAACGGCCTTTTGTTCTGTAAATATTCTAAATTAAATTTTATAAAATGTTAAATGTTCGGGAAAGTTAGCAGCCTTGATAAGGCATTTTTATTATTAATCGTTCTTCTTATTAAAATATAATTTTTTTTAAGGTTCGGCAACATACCTTTACAGTTATCGCTTTTTTAACATTATTTGTATATTGGTTGATTTATATTATTGTATACATAATATGTTTTTTATTTTGTATACTAGTGATAGTAATAATTGGACTATTGGAGTTATTCAAGGCAAAAACAAAAGTACTATAAAATACATAATAAAAAGTGAGTGATGAAGAGTAAATCTAAAAAAAAAAGTAATAATACAAAAGCTAAAAAGTACATAATAAATATAACTATTGTTAAATTATATTAACAATAAATAAATAGAAAGCAAATAGAATTTATGAATTTTACTAAGACCTGAGTTCAAATTGGAAAAATGAACCCATTAACATATAGACTATTAGTAATTTGAAATGAAGTGGTTTTGTGACCTCATCAGCGAAAAGGACCTTTGGAATGGCAGGAGTCTAAGCTCTCTCTCATAGTTCATCCCATAAAACATAGTTAGCAAAGTTCATGTGTATTTCAACGTGCCATCGGGCAGATGCAAAATCTTAAAAAAGCGCGAAAAAATACTGTTTTTTTTTTTTGAGAATTTCAAAGAAAATTTATTGAAAAATCAGAAAATATAAGTAGTTGGTATGGATGGTTTTCATTTATTAATAATAACGATATATGTCAGATCTTGTGAGACTAGTTCGTGGTTAAGCGAATGTGCTTTCTCTTCCTCTCTTCTAGTATTTTCTCCTAATTAAAAATGAGTATTTAAATATATACATAGTTAAAAATAAATTTTAATTAAATTATTGTTTAATGCCAATTTCTCGATTAATTATTTCTGTCCCTGTTCTCGTTTAGAGATGTCCCTTTAGGAAATAATTCCAGATCCTTTCCGAAGTTAATTAATGATTTCAAACCACCCCCATCTCTATATACATAATATTGGAGATTATATATACACGTTTTAGGAGAGGCACCCTTTTGGTATCAACCCCGAAATCTGAATTTGGCTCCCCCTCGGAAAATGATACCCAGGGCTTATAGAAGAGGGCTTTTGAAAATAAACAGAAAATCTCCGGATTGGAATGGAGGGGGGTTGGGGGTATATCTATTTTGAAAAATGATTTTTTGATCTGGTTGCTTAATAATAATAATATGAAGATGATTGATTGAATTCCTGTCGCTTTCTAAATCACCGTTTTATTCCCTATTAGGCTTGAAATTAAGTTATTATCCACTTTAAATAAAATGTTTATAGAAATGCTGTAAAAAAAGGGCTTTATTTATTCTACCTTTTATAGCCAATCCTTTCGTGTTGACATTTTATTATGAGCCATTATTATACCTACCCTTTTTTTTTTTTTCTATAAAATAAAATATAAATGATTATAATCTGACCATTTAAAATTTATACACCTAAATAATAATTTGAAATAAATTTTATATTTTTTAAAATTTTTCCCCTAATCCACTATTGATTTATGTTTTTGATATGAATAATAAATTACCTTATTTATGTATTATTATTATTTTTTTTTTGTATTAATAAATAATTATTTTTTTTATATTGACATTAATTATATTTTTAAATTGTCAAATATTATCAATTTTATTAGAAAAATATTTATTTTAAAAATATTTAATACTCAAACAATATAAAACCAATTTATGGGAATGGATGGACAGTCATTAAAACAAAAATATTGAAAATTGAATACAAATAAATGATTATACCAATTTTTTTTTTTTTTTTTGTTTTGTTTTAGGTAATCCCTGCATTCATCCATAATTGAGGGTTGTAAAAGAATAATAATAGTAAGTTATATTTGGAAATTTATTTTTCAATTTAATACAAAACTGCCTAGTAGTGACTATATTCCTATTTCATAATCCATTGTTCCTGCCCAAAGCAGTTCTTAGTCATATTAATTTTATCATCTTATTTGATGATGTTCCTGGAATATCTTCATTAAAACAGAATAATGATTATCTGAATTTAGCAAAATTATAATCAAATTATTATAATTTTTGATGATGATATAAATTAACATTTTAACTTCCTAAAATACCAAATACCAATAAGTCAATTTTTTAGCATTAATTATTACATAATTAATTTTTAATCATGCTTATTAATTTTAAACAAAGCGGAGGAAGGTCGATGAATAATCCTTAAATAAATAAAAATACTATTAATCGGCCCAAATTATTTATTTCCCATATCAGCTATCCTTCTTTAAGACACAGGCTGTCAAAAATTATTAGATATTTTAATTTTAATAATTTAAAGAAGAAATATCAACATCCGATTTAAAATCCTTATATTAATAAGACCAAAAAATACGGCTTACAATTTGATTAGAGCTGATTACTGATAGCTAATTGAAATCAATTTCTAGCCACTTTGTTTCACGATTTTTTCCCTCGTTAAGTTGCTGATTAGCAACTGGCATCCCAGGGGTTCGCACTCCGTTGATTGCCAGCAGCCGTGCTTTTGGGTTTTGGGTTTTGGTTTCGGAAGGGCTCGTCTTGATGGTCCCCCAGCCTCAACCCTAAACATCCCCCAAAACCTCCACAACACCCTCTTTGCAATTCCAAACAACTCTCTCATGCTATTTATCGTGGAATTAATCTTGTTGCAATCAGCTTAACCTGACGCGACATTAATTTAAAAAAAAAAAATAATAAATAAATAAATAATTGAATGAAAAGAAATAAAAAATGAAATCCCTCTCTTTCCTGTTACCACAGGCATGTGCAAACGAATGGCATGATTGGCGCGTAATGTTTTTTTATTAGAGGCAGATTTTGGCATTTGGTTATTTTTATTTAATATCTATGAATAAATTAATTCTATTAATTTTTTTTTTTTTTTTTTTTAATCCGAAATATTTTCATTAAAATAAATTTTATTTTAACGTGCTTCATACTTTATTGAGTTTTTTTAATTTGTAATTATTATTTCTTTTTTATTTTAATCTTAGCATCTAATAAATTTTAGTTTAACAACTTGATATTTATAAAATATTAATGTTATATTTAACAACCCATGTTGGTTTGAGATACTATTCTTTTATATAAGCTGAATATTGAATTTTTACTCATTCATAAGTGAATATAATTAAGAAGACACCCCCCTAATGTAATCAGCAAGCATCGGGAAAATAAATATAAATAGGAACGTAGATGCTCGCCTACCATTCACAGACAGCATCTCTGATGAATAGCTTATTATTAGTCGAAACCTATTTTTCTTTTAAAAGAACTTCGATAGTCCATTTATAATCACATATAATAGAAAGGAATACCAAAACTTAAAAAGTAGATGAGCTTGGAAAGTTTCAAACTTGTTGAGTGCCAAATTTTCAATAATTGAATGATTTATGTAGAAAACCAATGGAGATTTCTTAACAAACATGCTAAGTAAATGCTCTTTCTGCTTCTGCGTTTGCTATTGCTTTAGCAGAGCTTTTCTCAACCTTTGGGTCGCGAAGGGTTAAAAAAAATTAGAAACAACTAATTATTGAATCCAAAATAAGAAAAGGTACCTTTTGCTATTAACAATTTTTTTTATTATAAAAATTGAATTGAATATTATAGGGTTGAACGAGAAATAGGAAATTGGTGGTATTTCTCCTTTTACCCCTTCAAGGCAGATATGCTATTATAAAGAAAAAATATGTGATGTGATGTGATGTGCTTATCACACCAGTTTTTTTCATATGGTGGGAAAAGGAAAATTGATTTTTTTTAACTAGAATTTAGTTTATGTTCGTGATAAACTATTTCCCTGTAAATTATGTATTAATTTCTATAAATATTTATATTTCCCCATTTCTTTATATAAACTTCGTAATATCTCGCTCCACTTTGGCGCGATTCAATTTATTAATTCTCTTTAAAAAAAAAAAAAAAAAAAAAAAAAATTGGACGAAAAGGAAATGATTGAATCGCACATAAATCGGGATATAGCAACATGTGTGGACCGAGGGGTGGGAGTTGCTAATAGCCAGCCAAGGGGTCGAATGTTTTAATTGCATGTGGCTTGCACGCGTTTGCTGCAGACGAGTCCTAGGGAGAGGGAGTGGGTAATGAGTACTCCCACTGACACATTGGGGTGGGTTTTGCAGGGTTATGCGACTGACACCCACCCCATGAGGGTTGAGGCCAGGCAATAACCCTGGGTTCAAAGGCGTGAGGGTTGCGGCAATCGATTCACGTGCCGCTGCTACCGCCTTTCTGGTGACGACCACCGTGTGTCTGTTTGTCCCTTTTCTCTCTCATTATGTTCTACAATTTTCAAGTTCAATTAAAATAAACTTATTAGAGTCGTTTATGTTGATAAATGATGATTTGAGTTTTAAATAATAGTTTGCATAAAATAAGAAACTATTAATATGACCAGCAGTTCTGATTTGTAAGATGGAATAAAAAAACCTTGGTTCTTTGTCCAACTCAAACCAGGAGGGGGCAAACAATTTGAAAATACCACCCTAAGCTTCATATATAGTATCCCTAAAAATTAGAATATCAAAAAATCCCCTCCTCTCATGAGTGTAAGTCATGAATGAAATATAAATTCAGAAATACATGATTGTACATTGAGCTCTAGTTTGATCTTCTATTATTAGCTAGTATTTTATATATTAAGATAATCGAGAAGTTTGATAAAAGTATCAGAAAAACTTTGAAATAAATTTATAATTTCGCGATTTTCAGTTATTTTAACTTAAACTCATAAATTGAAAAAATGAGGCCCTCGCGGGAGACGAATCCACGTTCTCCCATGGTTTGCGCCCGTGGGGGGGTTTTAACCTATAAACTAAGCACCTCTTACGAGTTTAAGATTTTCAGTTGACTTATATAGACAGAAGTAGAGAAAGAAACAATTTCGAATTCACGCCTTTAAAGCGTCCTTTTTGCCAATCGATTATTAGGCTATCCGCCGTCTAAAGGATGATTTTCAGTGAAATGGGAAGAATTTTCCCTAAAATTTAGAAAATACCTAATTTCGCAATTTTAAGTTATTTTACCTTAAACTCATTTTTTCAATTTATGAGTTTAATGTAAAATAACTTCAAATCGCGAAATTAGGTATTTTCTAAATTTTAGGGAAAATTCTTCCCATTTCACTGAAAAACACCAATAAATTTATATAAACATAAATGCATTTTTTAAATTTTGTTATAATTGGCGGAATTGTCCCTCTCACTTTATTCAAGTGCCGTCAAAAATGTTATTTTTTAAATTGTCAGACTGTGAAAAAACATTCGATTCTCTGGTGGTCTCAGTGTTTAATATTATTTGGTTATGTCATCTCCGTATAAGCGAAATAGTTAATTTAGTTTTTGTCCTACAAATGTTTTCAACTTAAGAGTTAGTTATTTTTTTCGTCATTATTCTATGAACACGCAAGAGTCCATTTTGCTTAAGTTTTTTGTTCAACAAGGGACGATTTCTATTATAGAAACGATTTTCGGTTATTTATCAATTTAGAAGAGGAAACAGATTGGATCGTTTAACCTAATTCAACAGAAAATCAAAAAATATAGATATCGTAATCCTGATCTTGCACGTGATTATATCAGAGTATAATGTCTAATAACTCTCTTTACTAAGATTATGCCTCTAATATCCGCTTCGCTTGTTCTACCTTGTTAGGGGCTTCGTCCACTACGACTACTACTACGAAAATGTTCAAATATCAGCAAACACCATGAAAAATATAAAAATTTTAGTATAAACTTTTTCCTTTATTTGAAAAGTTATAATAAATAGCAACTTATTTATTAAAACTGTTTATTAAAATAATTAATAAAATATTAAAGAAAATTTCTTTTTTATTTTAAGTTCTTTCTTTTTGTATTTCTACCTCACTTGCCATAAATAAACATTACTAATGAAATATTGCCAAAGTATGGATTAATGTTTAGATAAAATATGAATTTGACTAATCTCTTTGTTTTACACAGTAGATAGATTTATTTGAAGTAAATATTCTTTGTTTTATTATAATTTTTTACTCTTCGACGATTTAATAAAATATTTATTTTTATTAAAATTTTTCTTATCAATGATTTTAATGTCTAAATATCTCAATTAATTGGACATACACTATCTTTTATTTCTTCTTGATGGATAATTCGGAATACATATTTGGAAATCAAAACTTCATCACATTTAATTTTTATTTTTTTGTTTTTACTATTTCGGATTTTAAAATGATCCCGTAATTATCCATTAATACGAAACAAAAGCGTTTGTATAGTTAATACCTTTTGAGAGTCATAGCATTTTTAAACGTTCTAATTTATAAAAACACGTTTTTTTTGGGAAATATTTTATCCGTACTCTTGGTCACTTTTTCTATATTAGAATATTTTTTATATACGCCAAAATAAGCACTTGACTATTTTTTATCTAGAAGGGTATTCAGAATTGTTTTTTTTTTTTTTTAAGCAAATCTACAGTTTATTTACAATTATTCCTTACACATAATTCCTTTTTAACTTATTTTTATTTTATTTATTTATTTATTTATTTTATTAAGGCCATAACCATAGTAGAATATTTTCTATTTTAGAGAGAAATATCTCCTAATTTTTTCCTGCAGACTTATTAATTTATTTAATTTATTTATTTAATTTTCTCTTTTAGTCTTTTAGTTAGTTATCTTATTTATAGAAGTATTTTATTTACTTCTATAAATAGGATAACTAACTACCTACTTGGAATTTCTTGCCCAGACTTGTTTCAAGATTAATTAAAACTTACAAATTTTTATTTAAAATTTTTAACTATGATAATATACAAAATGAATGCTAAATAAGTTAAAATGAAATTGCGTTTGGAATAATTGTATATAAACGGTAGATTTGCTAAAAAAAGAATTCTGGATCCCCTTCTAGGTAAAAATAGTCTAGTGCTTATTTTGGCCTATATAAAAAATATTCTAATATAGAAATTAAAACACCGAAAATACGTGCAAAATTTCGGAATTAGTATAAAATTCTGGCAACATTATTCATTGTGTAGTTCTGTGACTGAATATTTTATTATTTTAAAATCTAATTTGGATATTTTTGGTAACGTTCCAGGCTCACAAAAGGAAAGGGTCAAATTCTTTTTAAATACAATAAATTTTATAGTTTGTAGGTTACTTTATTATTGTGTTTCATAGGTGTTTAGATAAATGGATATAATTTTGATTTATGAATTTCAAATATCCTGCACTCTTTCTCGATAGCTTGAGCCAGAAGCCATTATTACTAATATAATTTTTTATATCTTCGAAGATCGATAAAATATTTATTTTTATTTGAATTTTTTTATTATTTATTTATTATCTACTCTGCATCTCAAAATAATTGGAGAAACGCTTTTTTATTTTTCTTTATTTATTTATATCATTTAATAGAGTTTATTATTGTAAATACCGCACGAAATTATATATTAAGACGAAACAAAAATTATAATTATTCCGATTTAAAAAAATACTCTTCCCTTAACTTAATTTAATTTAATACAATTTTTATTTTTATTTTAATAGAAAAGTTTTAAATTCTTTAAGAAAAATTGTTGACATTTTTTAATTGAAAATTTTTATTAAAGAGTACTCCATCTACTTCTTAGAAACGATGACTATTCACTATTCAAACCCTTCCTCTTAAATAAATAAATTTCAGAACGATATTTATTTAGGAAATTTCATTTTATTGGAAGATATAAATAGAGCTAGCTATCCACCCGAAATCTCTGTTTATTTACTAAAGGTGCTTTTGTGCCCGGAGACACTTACCTCAAACCCACGTCTACCTTTGAATCTCTCTCTCTTCTCAAATGCATTTCAATTCGTTTCTCTCGAAGCGAATCCCAATATTTTATCCTCCCACTCATTGGTATTTACTAAAATATATATAAAGAAATTCCGATACCAAAAGATTAAAACTCATATTTTTTAATTTTGAATTTCTGTGAATTTTTTGAAGCGTAAGTTTTTTAATATTTTTTCTTTTTTTAAGTCTTTCAGCTAAGGCCATTTAGAATCCGACCTTATTTATTTATATTAAATATACATTTTTGCCGCTCAGGCCGGAAAGACGGCACATGACTCGACCTTCTTTATCTTAGGTAGGAGAAAGCTGTGTGATGTAAATTTTCACACCAGATTTTTCTTTTTAAAATAAATATTTTAGTAATAAAAAATTAAAAATCAAGGCCATTTTTCCTACAATATAAATTCACATAATAAAAATATTTTTTTCAAAATCAAAATTACGTATATTTACCCAATTATACTGTATTTATTTAATAATACATTTATCCCATTTTTTTATGCTATAATTATTTATAAAAAATATTAATAAATTATGTTCAATAATAGATATTTGATGTATAAAATGAATAAAATTCATATAATCAACTAAAACTTTATCTATTTAAATCTAAGAAAATTTTTTCTTTTTAGGCGGGAACTGAATCGTTATTTATTTCATAGAAAACTTAGAAGCACCTAAACAAATTAAGTATCTTAGTTCATTCTAATGAATAGTCAGCCTATTAAGAGGAATGTATAAGGTGAAATGTTTTTTTGGCGTCTGAGGCCACTAAGGCCATATTTATTTAATATATAGTTAGGATGGGAAAAGGTTTTAGGATGAAACTCTGATCCCATTTTTACCCTTCGTTCGCCTCAAATTTTGTGCCAGGATTGAGGGTTCTTCTTAACCTTAATCTTAATCTTCCAGAGTCGCTACTTATTATTTAGAAAGTACGAGATTATTGATTTGACTGGGAATGAGGGTAGCATATCCGCCATGAAAGTGATGGTCCTTGGTTCAAGTCCGGGAGGCACCAACATGCCCAGTCAAAACAATCTCATACTTCCTAAACGATATATATTGACTTATAGTCTCTTGGTTTGAAAACCACTACCTTTTTCAACAGAAATCCCTTTTATTCTATCCTATTCGCCTCTTATTATTTCCGATAGCTTCTTATATGTAATCACGAAGGCTGGACTTTCTTTCGATCCAGCAATAAAATTCCCGGCCAGGAACCCTGCTAGTCCCTTAGATGTCTTATTTATTTCTACCAGTTATTTTTATTTATTTTTACTTTCTCTGTTAGTATAGCAAAAGCATTGGGATCATAAGAAATTGGATGTGTGGATTTTTTTATTAAAAATTTTTTGTTTGTTAATTTTTATTATTGATTAAATTAAATTATATTTAATTATTTATATATTTTACAATCTCGTTTTAATAAAGATCGCTTACCTTTCAGAGGCAATATGACTTTTACAGAATTTTCAGTTTTAGAATTATTTTCAATTTAATTTAAAATTTTTTTAATCAAAAAAATCATATCATGGTTTATTTTTACTAAAATATTTACTGCTTTTTATTTAAGAATAACAAATTTTAAAATTATTTTTTTCTTAAGATTTGAAGTACTATAAGAAGATAAAAAAAAAATATACTCTTTAAGAGGGTGAATTATTTTTTATCTTCAATTTTTAAGATAAGAAAATATTTGATTAAATTTTAATTACTTATAAAAAAGAGAGAAGTCTACCGGGAATCAGAAGTGGAAAATAAAAAAAAGAATCACCTGATCCTGTTAAAAGAAAGTTTCTTTATTCCCCATGCCCTGTTTTGGTATTCCATGTTCACAGTCAGCAACTGATAACTTGCGAGTAGAGTGGGGGGTCACATAAATGGATTATGGAAATCAATATTTTCCAAAACAAATACGATGTTTACTAGGGGCTATTAGAAGATGTGAAAAGGGAGGAGGCATGGTAGACCGATTCCAAAGGGAGCATGGCTGAGTCCTTTAGGACCGATTCCCGTTACCAGGCACGTCTTGTGTTAACAAGCCAGGACCTGAGGACCTTCGAGTACTCTGCACATATCCTCAGAACAAACACAGCTAGAGATAACATTCATTTAACAAGCCCTTTCCACCCTTGAACCATTCATTGTTATCTTTATGTTTAAACTTGGAACTCGTTCTTTTAAGAATAAATCTCGAAGCGAACGCAACGTTATGCTTTCGCGCTCGGATATTAAATCTTAATTCCAAGTTAAAGCGATACGAATCTTTTCTTCATCGGCTTTTGTATAAACAATGACGCTAGGAAATTATATAAGTTTTGGTTTAAAAAGGAAACCATATGTCTTTTAAGTAAATAATAAATCCTGACATCTTTTTTCAAAATGTTTTGAAAAAATAAACTCTTGGATATTTTTATTAACCTCTCTTGAATTATGAAGGAAAAAAAGAAAATAGAAAATGCTGCCAACAGATATACTTTTGTAAACAATTTCCTGCAATGTCATCTTTCATTTAATTTGTAAATTGAACCAAATCTTAAGAAGTTTTATCTTTTAATGTTTCATCATTCATAATTCGGTTTGTGAATTCCAGAAAAAAGAAAATTTTTCTCGATGCATCAAATAAGACCTTAGGACTGTTCATGAAACTCTTCGATTCAAAATTCTTCAAATATTTTCTTAATTAGTTTAAAACACCATATTTGTTGGATGTGGACTCAAAAAACTCAGCCTTATTGAAGAAATTTGCATCTAATTTTCTCAAGGTCTATATTCGATAATAGAATTAGAATTGGATTGCTAGTTAACATAAAAAATGTAAGATATTGTAAGATGACGATCACCTGAGTGGTCATTTTCATCAAAATTAAGTTTAAGATGCATGGTGCAATGTCCACATCTTTTCTTTTCAGGAAACATTGGTAGCCATTGATTTTATTATTCGGAGTTTATTTCAATTTTTGGGTTTCCCGTCCCATAGCTCATCACGATTTGGACCCTTTGTGCCTGTTTCTGGGAGTGAGATTATCTCGCGCTTACTTAGCTTACCCAAAGAGGAGATTTTGTAATGATGAATAATTTTTTGCCACAAACAGGATTCGAACCCGAGTTGTGTTGCAACTTCAGTAATCTGCAGCTTGTCCACCTCCCACTTACTTTGCTATAACTATCGTATTTTTCTTATCCCTAGTTTAAAATCCTGAGCAGTAAATATTCCACAACATACGCAGCTTATCTTGCTCCAGCCTTAGTAACAATATCATCTAATTCGTTACCTTGAATTTCAAAATGACTTTAAAGAAAAATTTTGTATATATTTTCATAAATACCTTCAATTCTTATTTATTATTTTTATTTAAATATTAATACAGTAATTTCAAATTTGTGGCTCTCATTATTATTATAATTACTCACTGTTTATTGTCCTTTAAAAGGGATCTGGCCTTCCGGTCTAAGTAATGCATAAATATTCAAATCACATCTCGTTTGTTGAAGATTTTAAATACCTTATTACGTTGATGTGAAATTAAAAGAGTATTCAAAGGTCCTAATGTCGAATTCCCTATTTAATTTCTTAAAAATTTTTTAATTTTTTCTTATTAAAATATTGATTGTTAATTGGCATTGATTTTCCAATCTGATAATGTTAGATTAAAAACGACAATAATACAATATTTCTCTTTCTCTGTGGCTAAGTGAGATTTTTCTTTGGCAAGAGCAAGTTAATTTTTTTTCTAATATAGGAATTTTAGAAGAGAAATTTCTCCGAGACGAGAATATATACTATTTCACATTGTATTATTCTTTTTTTTTTTTTTTTTGCATTATTGCATCTTCTGAGTTCGTGTTATAATTTCTATAGAGAGTTTTAATTAAATAAATATTTTCCCTTTTAAAAAAAATTTTTTGGAGGGGGGTGAATTTTTATTATTTTCTCACTTATTTTTTGAAATTAATAACAATGAATTCCCTCTTCTAGAGAGGAGGCCACTGGCGATAGAAATAATAAAAAATTAGAAAAAAACAAAACAAAACAAAAATTTACTATAGATTATTATGTTCTATTTTATGAAAAATAGATAGAAATATCAAATTCTATTGTTTTATTAAACAAAAGGTGTTAATCTCTCACATCATTTTTCAAAACAAATCCAAACAAATAGCTTGCATATTGGAATTAATCATTTTGACATAACCGATTTTAAATTAAAAACAAAATAAAAAAATCTACATTTTTTAAATAAATCAGATATTACTATTTTAAATTTAGACATCATGATTCTAAATTAAATTGATTATTGTTTGTTAAAATAGAATCAACGATGGTGCTCGTCTATATAAATATTTTATAATATCTTAATTAAATTTTAATTGATTAATTTTTGGTTTCATTCGTAACGTACCTTTAAATTTTTAATTATCCTCTATTTATTATCCATTTCAATACAATTTATATATTCTTTTAAATGTAATTTATTATTTACAAATGTTTTAAAATAGAATTGGATTGCTAGTTAATATAAAAGGGCCCTCTCTCTCCCTCTCACTCTCTTTATCACTCTAGGTCTCGTTACTCAATAAATTGAATGATGAATGAATGCAAATCTGCTTAACAATTGCTTTGAAGGGATGAAAAACCTGCGGGGTGGTATGGGCCAGCAAACCAAAAAAAAAATTATCCAATTAACATGTTTTATTTTTATCCCGTTAATTATGAATTCATTATTTTTTCTGTTCAGGTTTTATTACATAATAAAATAATGGAAATACAAAATAGATCATATGATAAATTGAAAAAAGAGATATTGATCAAGAAAACGATCAATATAAAAAATTATATTCTTCCTTAATGAATGGAGTTATTCAAAAAGATTAATAAAGCCTATCACAAAGGATTAATAAAACTATAATATCAAAAAAAGCATATCACAGAGCCTCAATATTAAGACAGCCTCAAATCTAGTGAGTATTATCCGTCCAAGCACGAGGAGGAGTTGAAGTCCTATTCTCTATTCTATTTCAAATAATTTTATTATTGGGCTTTCGACAGAGGGGCAGGAATATAGCTTTTCCAGTTTTTGCATCACTGACGGACATTTTCGTAGCGGGGTTGAGCAACGCTTTTGTTAAAATCTTGCCATGAGGGGTTAGTGTACTGTTTTCTCTCCGCTATCTATTCATTCCATGCATCTACATGCTCATTACTCAAATTATATTAAAATGGGAACTTCTCGTGAATTGCATGTCTGAATTAAAACGTTTATTTTAAGAGAAATTTGTAGGTGCCATCTGACCGACCTCCACAATGTGGTAATGTTGTTCGTCACGGTGATGTTTTTTGTTGGGTGTTTCCACCATTTTTGTCCAGCCCTTGTAAGCTTGAATGGAGAAATGGTTGCTCTAAAAAGGGCGACTGAAGGAGAAATTGGTTCTATTGTATTCAGGTTTAGCTTTACTAGAATTTCGTCCTTGTTTTAGTAATTTCAAATTTTCCTTTTTTTTTTTTTGTAATAATATTGTTTGTTGTATTTAAAGGCGTAAACGATGGGACGCGTATTAGCTATGAAACGTCAAAAAATTAATTTTGGACTAAATCTTTTATATGCTTAAGATTAATTTTTTAAAATTAACATTTAAGATGAAAAAATAGGTCAATTTTAGCAATCTTTTTTAACAAATAATAAAATATGCTTCATTTTTCAAAGTCCCTGACAAAGATTAAGCATAAAAATATTCACCACAAAAAGAAAAAAAAAGATTTTTTAGTGTTTAAAATTACGATTAAAAATGCACGTACACGGAACCCGAAATTTATTAAAAGTGAGGATCGAGTTACAATGTTTCTACTATTAACAATGCATCGTTAACATATTTGATTTATTTTTTTCAATAAAAAAAATTTAAAATATTACATTTTATTTTCAAAGAGAGAACCCGTTTAAAGATTAGAGAAGGTTTTTGAAATAGAAATAAGTTTCTTTTCTCCTCTCCTTTTCGTCCTCTTCAAATGCAATAAGATGGCCCTTTATTCAATAAATATATTTCCAATCCAATCATCTCTTGGGATTTTTTGAGTCTATTTTTACATATCTTTTGAGAACATAAACATAAAATGGGAAAACTTATTATTATTATTTTAATATAAAAACTGACCTCGCATTTTTTTTTTTTTTGAAAAAATAAATAATCAATTCAATAAATTCGATGGATAAAACTAGTTTAAATTTATTCACAATATTTATTTTGGTATGTGACAAACGGAGGATAAATTTCCAAAGTATTTTTTCTTCTCGACATTTGGGGCCATTTAATCATTGAAATACGTATATTTATTTTTTTTTTTTTCACTTTGAGTGAAAAATTTTAATTTTTTAAATCTCACGTACCAAAGGTCAATGATTCGCTTCCCGTCCCAAGTGACAAAAATTTATTTAAGTTATATTGGCTCAATTAATTTAAATAAATAAGGACGGAGTCTTAAAGACTTAAAAAAATATTTTTCAGGGTCTTATTTATTTTAATAAATATACTTAAATTCACTAATGACATTTTAGAATCAACTGGAAGGGAATTTGGAAAAGAGTAAAGAAATATTTTTTTTTTTTAGTTGAAGCAAGTATACATCCTTTTTTTATTTTCATTAATTTTTTGCTTTAGTTTTCCAAATTTCGTTTTTACTAATTTCCTTGATTATTATTTATTAAATGTGTTTTCTAATGTTGGTCATTTTCCTTCTACTACTACTCCTACCTCTGTTACTCTAATCTATATTATCTGTTTATTCTATCAACGAAGTCTGTTGTCTCACTTAACTCTATCCTGTGCTCTTTAAAGCTTTGTTATTTCAAAAATGTTTCAACAACAAATGGGCCCTGCAGTTTAAATTAAATACTTTTTAAAAGATTATTTTAAATCAATTGGGAATATATTTTTTGGAGTGAAATTTTTTAAAATCCGTTTAATTAATTTAATTTTTTATATTTCTTTAAATATTAAAAAAATAATGGCAAATTGTGATTTTTTTAGGCGTATTCGGTATATTCGCGTCCAATAAATTTTATAATAAATATGTATATTTTGTATGTTTTCGTTTTTATATGTATTTTATATGTATTTTTGTATTATACAATAATATTACAATATAAGTATAATTTTGTATTTACAAAGAGCTGCCGATAGTTAAGATGGTGTCAACGAGCAGCCGAAAAATTAAATAAATAAAAAAAAAGTATATTTAATAATGATTTTAAGGACACCATAATAATCAGGAATTATATGTATTTATTTACTAATAATTCAAATTTATTTATTAATAAATTTCTTTTATAGAGATAATTTTAAATGAAATATATTTCCCCACTCATGTCTTTTGATATCAATTTATCAAAATTGATTATAGGTGGCAACGTTTAACTAGAGGACGCATCTTTAAAACCCTTTGCATGTATTGATTTTTATGAAATTTTATATTTAAACTTCAGACATAAATAAGTCATTTGATACATATCCGTCTATAGAAAACGACTTCGTTTTATCTCTATAATTTGTTAATTGCTTATTAAAATTAAAGTATTTTCTTTTGAAGCTTCAATAGTAAATATGTCTTGCCCTTTTTCCAATATTAGCATCATGCTATTATACAAATTGCTTTTAATTCTTGACCATCAATCAAACTTTTTTATAATTACCTAAACTACCTTCTATATTAATCGATTATTTTTTTTTATAAATTCTGTCAAATTTAAAATTAACACTTATATAGAGAAAACTATATTATAGTTTTTGTTTATTTTAGCCAAGTTTATTTAATTAAATATTAATTTGACTCTCTTTCTTCTTCTGTAATTATTAATTATAAAACAAAAATAATTTTACATTTCCTCGGAAGATGATAAAAGTTTTGCTAACGATAATTATTTTCAATTTGAACTCAAACGGGAGAAGGAACAAATGTTTCGAAAACGAGACAGATAGAAGAGAAATTGAACAAAGGTTAACATAGGGTTGCTGCCCTTAAGACCCCTGAGGGTTTCGGGTTCATATAAAACTGAAGACAGAGTCAATCGGCGAGGAATGAGGGGGTGGTGCGCACCCTCCACCCTCCCCATGGAGGCAAGATTTCTGGATAGAGAAAGACGACGATTTGGCGAACCACGAAACCAAGATATTTGCCAAGAGCTGCCTGTGTCGTTAAAGACTCAAATATTGAAACAGGAAATGATATTTGCATTTATAAATAAGATATAGCTGAGAGTAGGATTTTTCGCGGCGAAGTTGTTCCGGGCGCTCATCCCTCGTCGCGTCTCCTGTGGGTTCACCTTTCCTTGTTTATCTCCCTCAGGAACCAATATTTCAACCTAAGGAATTTGATCTTTACAATTGACAAAAATCACTAAACAATTTTTTCTTATAAATTTTTTTTCTAATTAATATTTTGTTAGTTTTTTGAATATTTGAGTAGAATTGCTTTTTTATTTTTTTGGGAATTTAAGCCTTCACAGTTGTTATCGCATTACCTCGAGGATTTCAATAGCTTTAAATTTTGTCCAGACAACGCGGACCATTTTGCAAAAAACCGCGTGTAAATTGGTCCAGTAGTTTTTTAGTTTATAGCGGACTCACAAACAAAGAAACATTCATTTTTATATAATAAGAAATTTTATGAAGAGTTCTTTGCCCTCATGTTTTGATTTTAGAAATATCGAGATTGATTCATACCAAAATATTAATATTCATCTACATACACATATTTAGAATTTGATAATGTTCATTAAGTTTACAAAACAAATATTATTACAAATTATTAATTAAACTCGCCTCTCTATCTATCTGCCTCTAATAAACTATAAAAGAGGATTAACATTTTATATTGACAGATGTTTATTATTATATAATAATATTAATTGAAATAACAGTCAAAATATACCTCAATGAGAAATATCATTATAAATGTCTTTAATCATTTCTATCTCTAATCCAACATTTTCATCCCTCCTGGCTCTGATTGAAAATTAATTACATTTAATTTACTCTGCTTTTATTAATTAAAATATTATTTATTTATTTATCCTTCACTCTTTTTTTTTTTTTTTTAAATATAAGTAAGAGGCGTCATAAAAAGTCATTAACTTAAAATAGAACTCAAGAGATAATTGGATTCTTGAAAAATGTTGCTACTAAATAAAATAACACGGTCCTAAAAGAAAATTTATGTAGTTGCTCTTTTTAATAATGATTTATGGCTAAACGTTTCTTAATAATTATCGGTTAAAGAGGTTGCCTAACTTGGACGATTAAGAACAAAAACATGGCGAAAGGGCCTATTTAAGTAAGGGCGAGAAGAGAGAGTGAGAAAGGGCTAGTAGGGAATTAATTGCCTGATAAAATTATTTAGAACTCATTTATCAAAATATTAAAAAAAAATAATATATTTAGTATTATTCCACGATATACGATTTTATCATTTTTAAAAATTATGAAATCGTTCCTATATATAATAATTTATTTGAAAATTACTCAACGATATATTTTAAAAATTTTATCGTTGATTAAATATTAAAATTTATTCTTTAAGGATTAAATATATTTATCTGTAGTATAATAGAGATGGAAATAAATCATTTCCATAATTACAGACAAAATTCTTATCACCTTGTAATATTTTTGTTACTAGCCTTTTTCTTTTGGATCGAAGGCTTATAGGTATGATAAATTATTCATATAAGCTTGACGATACTCCATATTTATTTAAATTAACTGTAATTGCAATATTTTAAATAAATTAATTAGACAAGTGATGCTCTTTTATATTGTAGTTCGCATTTAAGGTGAGCAACGCACTATGCAGCAAAGGTCTTTGCCACTGAACCTTAAATGGAACACTTACGTCTATAGGAAATACCCACGCCGACAGAGATAGTGCTCAAATGACATCTCTACTCTTTTCGGGCCAATGTGCGCAGGCGCAAAATCATCATATACCTTCTTAGTTAACTGAACATTTAAACCTATTAAAACGATTGTACTCTAAGAAAAGGACACTGATTTCTCTAAGTAAGCGATCCATTTTACTTAAGAATTCAGTGTGTAATGAGGGACGTCAAGATTTTCCCCGCCCTAATTTAATGGTGTTAGATGAATAACATGAAAAAATATATAATATATGAAAATTAATTTTTTATCTTGATAATCACGATGAAAAAAAAAAAAAAAAGTTCTTATTTTCTAACTTGAAACTCGCAACGAAACAACGGGGTTATTATTATTATATATATAAACTTTTAAACATCTACGTGCCAAGTATAAATACAATTTTGTTTTTGTTTTCAATAGTCCCTTTCAATTGGAAGAGATAATTAGCCTTTAAGGGTTGCAAGACATTGAAGGTATTCGGAGAAAGGGGGAAGAGAGGAGTTTGGGATTGGAGGTTTGGGCAGAGAGAGGATCATTTGAATAAGTCGTAACAGCGAATGTGCAGGCGCGATAACAGACACATGGGGTGCCAAGACTTGTGGGGTGGTTCGTGATTATTATGTAAATGATAATTATACGATTAAAACGGCCCAGGCATAAGGAGGGCTTAACGTCGCCGCTTTTCGTGCCACCCACACCCTTAGATTTTATTAAGACGAGCTTTTGATTCACCGCCTTTCAAGGAAGGAGCCGCTTTTGAGCTGCTTGAAACACATCTTCTGCCTAGCTGCGATGTTTATAACATTCCATTCTATTTATACAATATTTTAAACATGCTCTTTTTCTAATATAGTAATTTTACAATAATATATCGTAATGATAATTGGGGTTAATTAACATTTTAAGCATTCATTAACAAGTAGATAATTCCAACAAAATTAGCATATTTTAATGTGTATATCTTACTCTAATGTTTATTTCTATTTACCTAAATAAATATAAATACTACATTGGCGTAAATATATAGGAATAGATCAACATTCATGAAATTTTTCATAATGATGAGAATATTGAAGAAGAATCACATTAGTATTATAATAATTAATAAATAAATTCATTCATTCATCTATTTATTTCATAAATTAGTTCTTGTTTGGTTATTAGATGATAGGCAACCCAAATGACCAACTCACTAATGGATTTTTTCATTAATTGCTTCACACATGCGCAGAAATTAACTGACTCTTAACAATTAATCAAAAAATCCATTAAAGAGTTGATCGTTTGACATGTTTTTTTAAGACTTTTTCGGCACCTGACTCCGTCCAAATTTATTTAAATTAATAAGTAGCCTATATAATTTAAATAAATTTTAGTCACTTTAGGACGGGAAGCGAACCAGTGACCATGAAGCGATACTTCTACCTGTGCACTAAGGCATTTAACTTCCAAAAGCCAAGCAAAATTTAAATAATTTATGCATCCCATAGTTTATGATGGATTAATTACCTGATTACTGCAGATTTTTCGGTATTATCTCAAACTTCTTTATTATTATTTTTTATTATTATTGTTTTGTATTTTAATATTAGGTTTAGAGAGCTCCGTGGACGAGTCAGTAGGATTGCCGTTCTGCACAGGAGATTAGTGTTTGCGTCCCACTCATAAGGATTTTTTCATTAAATAAAAATATTTAATCTAATCACGTAAACAACTCGAATAAATAGTAAAGACTTGGTAGGTGAGCCATACGATCCAAATGAAATTAAATATTAGGTTTTCACTTTGTTGTTATTGTTATTATTTTTTATGTTGAAATATTTATTCACTCATCAGTTTGACGATTCTGAATTCTTAATTTAATAGTTAGAGTAAAATTGGCTAGGTAAGGAAGTAGTGAAGATTAGGAGATTTAAAAAATACTCCCAAGAAAAATCTTATCTTAAAAGGATTTTTATTACATACAATTTCTTAAAATCTTTCTTGTCTGTTTAAATAAAATATTGAATTAACTAATAAAGAAAAATTTAATATAAGAAAAGATAGAAAAATTAAGATTTTTTCTTAGAAGTATCTCTAAATATGCCAAATCAACCAATTCTACCTTTGGCAATTTTTCTTAAAAAGTGCTTTGAAACATTTCATCTGTGTCTCTAATCTAGGAACGCTAAAATGACCTTCTTTTATTTATTTATTTATTAGGACTACAAAAGGACATAAGAAGAAAGCAATAAAGATGGAGAGAGGAAACTTTTTGTCACAATATGAAAACCTAATACCCTCTAGAATTATTCTTGGTAAAACGAAAAACTGAGACTTCCTAATCATTTTTCAAGAAGCCTCCAAACAAATTTATATTAACAAAGCTAATACAATGAAAAATAGGAAAATTAGATTTTCTTTTATAATTAAAATAGAATTTCAATTCCTTAGAGAGGTTTAACTTTTGTTCTCTAAATCTACCAAGATACTTGATATGTTTGTGTTTTTGGTAAACTCGACAAACAAAACAATTTGTTAATATAAAACCCTTGCCAATTAATTTAATTATACAGTATAATATTATATCTTGTTATTAGAATTATCTAAAAACGGCTTTTAAAATTCATTTTCATTGAAGTATGGAAATACCTTATATAGAGATTTCTAGAAATTTACATTGGCCTTTATAAATTTGAATTTATTAAAAATAAATTTTTTTAATTACAGGCAGTCAAGGGAGTTACCGAGTTGTCAAGCGTAATTTCATACATGGAGTGATGAGTGGTTAGCTGAAATAAATGAGACTAAATAAAATTTATTTAATAAAACAACTCTTCAAATGATTGGATAAGTTGGTTTTTTGGTTCTTAAGTTAGTGTTATAATTAATAAAGAAATGTTAAAAAAATTTTAAAATAAGAAATTATAAATATATTTTTTCACTATGTAATGACTGGATAAGTGATGAGATTTTACAGATTTGGATTAGAACATCTTTTTTGTTTATAACACGTTATTCAGTAGGACTGATTTTCACTCAGCAGTGAATCTTCCTTAGTAGATTTACAGAATTTAAATCAGAGGGGTCCCATATTTTGGCCTCATTGGGCCATATTTAAAGAAAAAAATTGGGCACTCATAAAAAAATAGTAATTCTAAATTTAGTTGTTAAAAAAAATTTTTCTAAACAATATGAAACTGGCCCCCAACCATTTTCGTTAAAAAACTGCAGAATATAATTCCTCCCTTTAAAAAAGCGGTTGCAGTAAAATAAATAAATAAATAAATGGAAATGAAATTTTTTTTGAATTTTGTGCCAACTATAAACAAAAATAAATAAATAAAGTGGATAGGTTAGACTTTTAGGTTAACCTTAACAAAAAAAAATGCAATTCAAAATATAAATAAATGAATTAAAAAACATTACCCTCACATATATAAAAGGATAATATATAATAATGAAAATTATTTTATTTTATTAAGCATCGCGATCCCCCCCCTCCCCCCTGAAACACTAATATTCTCCCCCCTAGTCTGTGATATTTATCAAGACAAATAATAATAAATAAGTAAAATCTAGCATAATATTTTTTTTTTACTTTTTTTTTGTTTAGGCATTTTTTTTAAAGCATTGTCCAAATCAAGAGGTTTTAATCACTGAAATTTATAAATTATTTTCAGCATCTGAGGCCATTTAGACTCCGATGACATTTATTTAAATTAATTGGTAACCAACAATTTTATTGCTCATGAGGGGAAGCCAAAAACTGACCATTGTTAGATCATGAAGTAAACCTCTACTTTATAGAAGAGGGGAGATTCAATTAATTATGAATAAGAAATTGTAGACAGATATTTTTAGCACAAAAATGAAAGAAATTTATTTTCTTTATTATTAGATTTTATTTTGGGCCGCATTTATTACAACTCTTGGAAAGCCATGTTCTAAAAGACAAGATATTTTTACTGCATTATTTTAATTCTTTAACCCTGTAATTATATTGTCTCATCTTATTAATATTATATTTATTTTACTTGTTGCTTTGCTTTCAATTGACACAAAGCCCTTACTTTTTTTCCTTTTATAAAATGAAAGAAAAAATGAAAATATTATTTCTGAGATAAAAGTTTAATAAGAAAAGTGGAAAATGGATTAGAGAATATCTTATCAGCAAATTGAATCTTAATGTTTTAGTCTCTTTATGGTTTCTGATTTTCTGACTTGGCCAATGAATTGAACATTTTTTTTTTAATCTTTTTTTTTCTTTAGAGTTTTTTTCTATCTTTCGGTTTGCCAAACATATCATTACATTCAATATAAGGTATATAATTTTTCTTTTTTTTTTATTCCATCCGTCTTTCAATTGATAGTTTCTCATCATTGTGGGCAAATGTTGCACTGTAAATACAGGTTTCTCTCTCGAAACCAAAGAGAGTGAGTCAGTTGATGTATTTTTGAATTCTTCACTTGTCTTGAATTTTACCGATTTTCGGTTGACGTAACAATAGAATCAGTAACTGGTAATTATAATTTATAAGCCTGTTTTTTTTTCATCTTTCTTTTTTATTTATATAAAACTCACAGAGAAAATTGGAAAAACATATTTCTCATAAATAATAAGTAAAAGAGCCTGAAATAGAAGCTAGCGTACTAGCTTGCTGCGCAGGCGATACAAGTTCAATTCCAATAGAAACTTCATTAAATAAAATTTAATATTAATTCTTGTAAGAAAATAAGTGAAGCAACGAAATATTATAATTATATGAAATTATTCCCTCTTGTAACTATTTATTATATTTTCCTTTATTTATCAAGTCCGCATTTTGCGTTAATATGTTTTCCGTATTAACACAGACAAGAGTCGGACCTCATGATCGTTATAGCCTAAAACTAAATTAATCATCTAAAACATCATTAGGTCTTGTTTTTTTTTTTTTTTTTGTCTTATTCGCAACAAAGGACAAACATACATTAACCAAAAATTGTATAACTGATAGTCACTAACCGATATCTGTCCCATTGTTCACCTACTTTTAATTTATTTTTAAGCCATAAAAATGCTT
>JAAAKE020062217.1:8638-48573 GCA_010014785.2 Anisolabis maritima
TTTTTTTTTTTTTAATTTATATTTAATGTTATTTAGAAAAAAATTAATAATTTTTTTTAAATTTAAAATCTTACATATTTGTTTGAAGTTGATCGAAATAAAAAAAAATTTGATTGTCAATAAAGCCTTGAACTCATACGAGCTGTTTCATAACAAAAATCAATTTATAATTTGAAAAATATTTATATAATTTTATTTTTAGAATATGTTAAGGATGAATATTATTGAAACGAAATTTTGTTAATATTTTAATAAAGGAAAAAACATTTGCTAGTTTCAGGAAAAGACACTAGAGGGCAGCAAAGATTTAAAGAGTTTATTATTTCTAAGGATTGAAAAATAAATGAAAAATTGAAATTTTGCTATTAGGAAAATAATTTGGTAGTTAACGTAAATACATTAGGAGGCGAGAGTGTTGAGTAGGTTGTTGGGCGACTGGCATGTCAACAAGCTACGGGCTAAATTAATTGAGCTAATGAGCGGGTGTTTCGCTTTTTTGCTTCAGACTGGGACCAATCCTCGGCCAGGGAGCATGTGATGGTTGAGACTTGGCTGGAGACCCCGCGATGCCCGCGCCCACAGTCGCCGCCTCGTGCCCGACGTCGCTCATAGACGACAACGGCGGGCCTCGAGATCAGGACTCCGGCGGCGGCGGTGGAGGCGGAGCGGACGACGCGGAGCCGGTGGCGGAGTCCACCACCACCATGAGTCCGGAGCATAGTGAGAGCATGACGTCCGCCGCGGGCGGCGGCGGTGCTGGTGGCGGTGCCAGTCCTGCACCGGGGGCTGCAGCCGCAACAGCCCGTGAGGCCATCCATTCGCCGCCACAGGGAAGCAAATATATGGATGACGAAAACCATACAACGACAAGTACCACCGTAGCTACAGGGCAGACGGGTGGTGGTAACAATGGCGGTGCGTCTTCGGATGTCGAACGTTTCGATGGCAAGATCGTCTACAATCCAGATGGCTCTGCGTACATCATCGAAGACAGTGAACTGAGTGAGGAGGATGCCGAACTTCTAGGCGATGGGGTAATCGTGGACACCGCTCGAGGAACTAGGGCGGGATCTCCGATCGCCTTCCCACCGATTGCCAGTGCGTTCTACGTGTCGAGGTCAGCGGCAGCCCTCTATGGAGCACTATGTGCCCCACCGAGGCCCACCGCCGTCCCCGCAGCCCCCATCGCCGATGTGCCTGTCATGCACTCGTATCGCGTCTATTCAATTCGTGGCCCTAATGCAGAAACTCGCCCACTCCAACCTCCCTCAAATTCAGTTCCCGTCAAGCCTATCCTCATGTGTTTCATCTGCAAGTTGAGTTTCGGCTACTCCAAGTCTTTCGTTTCTCATGCAATGTCGGATCATAGTGTGACTTTATTGGACGATGAAAGAGCGTTGCTTGCTCGTGATGATGCGTCAGCTATTATACAGTGTGTAGGGAAAGACAAAGAGCCATTGGTGTCGTTCCTAGAGCCGGTCTCGGCGACGCCGGGGCCTCCTCGACCTCCGCCTTTAACAACGCCAAGAGGCGCCGATGAACGAAAAACGCAAACCCCCTCGCCTGCCTCGCATAATGGGAGCCCCCGTGTCATGGACTTGACCCGGAAATCGCCCGTATCGGCTACCTCCCCTGGGACATCGCCAAGTCCCGTAGGATCGACTCTTAGTCCAACGCAACCGTTCCCACCACAACCACCGCCTAATTTCCTTACCGGAACGACCATCGGCGTCTGTCCGGAACACCTGGGCGGTCGGCCTAGTGGTGTTGAATGTCCGAAATGTGAGCTTATTCTTAATTCATCTCGTTTAGCTGCTGGCCCATTAGCTGGTATGCATAGTCGAAATTCTTGTAAGACTCTTAAGTGCCCTAAATGCAATTGGCATTATAAATACCAAGAGACTCTTGAGATTCATATGAAAGAGAAACATCCGGAAACGGAAACCTCGTGTATTTATTGTATCGCCGGCCAACCCCATCCAAGACTTGCTCGTGGCGAGACTTATACTTGTGGCTATAAGCCCTATCGCTGTGAAGTGTGCAACTATAGCACGACAACCAAAGGCAATCTAAGTATCCATATGCAATCTGATAAACATTTAAATAACATGCAAGAATTGCAAAACGGTGGAGTGCCCTCAGGACCAGGTCAGGAACCTCATACTCCCCCACCTTCTGGAAAAGCGCCAGGAGGTGGAAGTGCAGGTACAGCAGGCGGTGGAGGTGGCAGCTTGTCGTCTCCGCATCATCCTGTAACAACATCTTCTAATAAACCGAAACCTACGTTCCGATGTGATGTATGTAATTATGAAACAAATGTTGCACGAAATCTACGAATTCATATGACCTCTGAAAAACATACACATAATATGATGGTGCTTCAACAGAATGTAAAACATATGCAGACGCTGTCAGCTCTTCATCAACAACACCAACAACATCAACAACAAGGGTGGGAGGCGCTACTACATTTCCATCCTGGACTAACCCTTCCTGGTGATAAACCACCCCCACATACTGAAGCTGCCCTTGCTGACATGGCCTATAATCAAGCTCTACTCATCCAAATGATGACCGGGGGTCAATTGCCCCCGCATGTGCCTCCGGAATTAGCACCTCATGCCGACCTAGGTCTAAACCCTGAAGCCATGGAGCCGCCTCCGGAACCAGCAGACCCGAACCCTCATCATGTGTTCCATTGCTGTGTTTGTAACGCCTTCTCCACCGATTCTCTCGAAGCTCTCTCACATCATCTCGCTCAAGATCGGACCAAATCTCGCGAACAAGAGATTCTCGCTTTGGTGGCCGGCCATTACGTATGCAAATTGTGCAGTTATAAAACGAATCTCAAAGCAAACTTTCAACTACACTGCAAGACAGACAAACATTTACAACGACTCCAACATGTGAACCATGTAAAAGAAGGTGGGCCACGTAATGAATGGCGATTGAAGTATGTTTCTGCCCCGGCTGGAGTTCAAGTGAGATGCCACGCGTGTGATTACTACACCAATTCAGCTCATAAATTACAATTACATGCGGCTGGCCAACGTCACGAGGCCTCGTGTTTACTTTTCGCGCATTTACGTGAGGCGGAATCCCGCGTGCCTGGAACGGCGCGTGTCTACCATTGTGCGTTATGTCAATTCGCGTGCCGAGCAAAACTCCCACTACTACAACATGTGCGCTCCATGAAACATCTCCAAATGGAACAACTACATCAATTGCAGCGCCGGAGTGAGGGCAAAGACCTCCAGACTGACATCTCGGAGGTGTTTCAGGTGACACCTGCAGCCGGATCAGCGGTGGCAGCCGCTGCAGCCGCTGCAGCGGCCGCTGCTTCCGAGGTCAACGAACAACCTCAGCACCAAAACGCCGGTGAGTCTTGCTTAACATTTATTATTATCCATGAATCATTTCCAAAATGGCATCCGTCTATTTGCTAAATCATCTATTCTTTTAAATGCGATGAAAATAAAAATAATAAAATCGAGGTCATTTTTTTTCTTTTTATTTCAATTAAAAAAAAAAAACCTACGAGAGAAAAAATTCAAATTATTCAGTCTTAATTTAAAAATAATTCAAAAGCATTTTGCTTGTGCCCATGTAATTGGTGGACTTTTCCATTAATAAGCAAGCTAAATAATACTAGCATTGAAGTCTCCGAATAAAATAGGTTTGCTTTATCTCCTTGATAAAGTTTATATATTTTCTAAGAAGATAATACTAAAATCAACAACTAAATCAAGGTCAATTTTTTATTTTTTTTTAATAAATCATATTTTATCCTACCCCTACATTTACGTTATTATTAAAAATAATTTATACAATGATTTAATTATAAATATTACTTTTTTAACCTTAAGGGCATTCGTATTATTAAAAAAAATTTGAATAAAAAAAAAAAATAAATAATATTCGTTTTGCGTTTTCTTATTTTTCAATTCTAAAAATAATGAATTCTTCTAATATTCTTAGTTAAAATATCTAGCATGGTAATCTACTGCCCCTTTGACATGATAACAATTGTACTTAATACAACAACAATTCACTTGGCCTTAAGTATGCAGAGCCTCAAGCTCACTTGCTCTACCAATTGTTAATTCTTTTTGTGCTTGATGAAAAGCGATAATTATATTAACAAATTTTTATGAAGAGCGCCATAACAATAATATTTCATCTTATATGATAATATTGTTTTCACTTCCGGAAAAAACACATTATAAACAAGAGTGGCAAAAATGGGAGGGGTTGAAATCGAGAGCGTAACTTAGAATTATAATAATTTAAGAAAAAAAAATGAACAGGATGTGTTTATACAACACCAGATTAACTTATCTATTTAACAGATCTTTTTTTTACAATTCTTATTTGAAGCATTAGCAAAGAATATAGTTATTATTTCATTTTTTTTCTATAATCCTAAAAATTAATGATAATTTTTTATCCAAATATAGATTTTAAAAAGATAGGTTGAATGATTTTGATGAATTTTAAAATATTTTGTGAAGAATATTTAATATCTGCTTAATTTTATCAATTTTCTTTGATTATAAAAAAAATTCGTTTTTTACTCCCGCATAATTTTTATAACCCATTCAATAACGAGAGGGAGAGGATGGTCAAGAATTTTTTTTCTATTTACAGTTTAATCTTTGTAATTTATCTTTTTTTATTGTTTTAATTTTTATTCGGTCTTATTTTTTACAATTGTCTTTGGTTTAGTCCTCCCTTCTCAGCCCCATTCCACTCCATTCATTGTTTGAGAAATTTTTTTAATTTTTTCTTTACCTAGCTAGATTTATTGAACTTTAAGCCAAAATATATATTATGTGTTGAAAGTGTAGAAAAAAAGAATTAAAAATAAAATTTTAAAAAGTAGGTATTTTTAACTAATAATGTTTTTAAAATATTAATATTTAAAATTTAAAATAAAAATAAATTAGCCTATTTGTTTTTTACTTCACCAGAGAAATATTAATAACATCACTTTTTCATTATAAAAATATATTTTAAAATTTAACCTATCTTAATAGATGAGGCCTTAAAATTTTTTACTTTTAATTTCTATTATTTTACTTTTAACTACATATGTAATGTATTGATTGCAAAAAAAATCGATATAGATTTCTTAAACGATTTAAATTAATTGATTTTAATTAATTTTTATTTTTTAATTAATCTTCTTTTTATGTATATGCCCTTCAATAACTCAAATTAGTCGCACATAAGTTGATCCCCTCCTTAAATTTCTGTTCTACCCCTGGACTCCCGAAGATATTTTATTCATTTCTCATATATATTTATTATTTCTATAGTTCAGTTTTTTTTTCATTTTATTTAACAATTTGGCATTTGATTGCGGGATTTAAATGCGAATCGACTAACAAATATATGAATACGTTTTCAAATTATATATTTTTCACACAATCTAAAAAAATAAATTATACATCACCTAATTGTCATTGATAAGAAAACTTGAATATTGACTATCAAGTTAAATTCAATGATTCTTAATGAATGAATATCAATAATATTGTTATATATATTATTGACAAATATTTATAGTAATAACGATTCATTGTTTTCAAACAAATTCGTGTAATTTTAAACGGATCATCAAACAAAATATAACTTGGAGCATATTAAATAAAATTTTTACTTGTATAATAGTAAGAAAACATTTATTTATTTTTAAAATAACTCATAATTCTTCATAATGTAATTTATTTACAAAAAATGAGAGGCTATAATTTTAGAGGGCTAACAAAGATAAAAAAAATTTTATATATCTCCCCGTTCATTGTTCATATTAAAATTTAATTAATTATAACTCGTTTATTTGATTTTATATAAAAAGTGTGTTTGTCAGTATGTTCGCATTTAAACCCCACAAACAAATTATAAAAAAAATTGGAATTAATTAAATTTAAAAAAAAATAAATATGGTCTAGGGTAGAGAGCCTCTGATGAGGTACGCGGACTGCCGAGAGCCTGCTACGTAACTAATATATCTATATAAAACCAAATTAAATAAAAATTTCTGAAAAAATTTAATCAGCTTGTACATTTTTATTGAGTACATGTTTAGATTTCAAAATACGACAAACCAGATGCAGATTTGCTTATGAAATTGAATTCTTTAGGGCTTCTTTGTGAAGCCATTCTAATTTAAATAACAATGCCCAGGAATTTTAATCTTAAATTACTTTAAAAGAAATAATTCTTTTTAAGAAATATCTTATTCAAATTAAAAAAAAAATTGATGACTCAGTATTTGAGAGAGCTGACAAAAAACTTATTACAAATTACCTTATTATAGTAAAATTACATTCTCCGTCACACAGAATTTTTACAAATTAAATATCCATTTTTATTTATAAATTCCAAAATAGAAAAAAAAAAATATTATCACTTACTCTGTTGATTTTTCCAACATTTTTGGGAGGGGAACGTCCTGGGAACGAAATTGTTCAGTTCAAATATGTAACCTAATTTAATGATTTATTAATCATAAATGTCATGTACTTTAGGATGATTAAAGTTGTTGTCATTCCACATTAGTGAATCTAGGTTACGTGGCTTGGTTCCTAGTCAAACGGATAAAATTTTTTTAAATTATTTAATTATCAATTGATATAAATAAATCTAGATGGATAATGGTAATTAAATTATTCTTGTAAGCCAGATTTGCTTTAGGTCGTTATTACCACGCAATTGCAATAGTGGAATCTAGGATGGTTTTCGATGGGAGTTTATATAAAAAAAAGAGGGACATTGTTATAGTTACTTTTTGGAAAAGAGGGATCCTTATTCTCTAACGCGGCCTTATATGATAAAAATTCATATAAATAAATGTATACTCCACTATCTGATCTTTACTTCCTTGACTTTGGCTTTTGAGGTTGTTAAATAGAGACATTGACAACAGCTCTAACCTCTCGGCCAATGGATGGAGCCTTGCAAACAATTCTTTTAAGTTTTTCTATCTATCTTTATTTAAATAAATTAATTAGGAGTCAATATAATTCAATAAATTTTATCGTTTTGGACGGGAAGCGAATCTCTGACCCCTTGGAACGTGAATTGAGACCTCCAAAGGACTGGAACTTTGGAAACAATTGATTAAAAATCGAAGTTTAAATTAAATATTATATGAATTAATATAGGGGGAAATTTTATAATTCCGATTTATAATTATTAAAATTTCTAATTATTTCTAAATTTAATATGTATTCGAATATATATATTTAACGAGTTTTCATCACGTTAAAACCAGTGGCAAAATAAAACAAAGGGAGGGGGAGAATACTAAAAATGACAACAAAATTTTCACATTTTTAACATGACCTTTTTTTGTTTCTCTACTAATTAAAAGATTCTTGTTCAAGAAAATTGGGGTTATACAATAATATCTGATTAACAAAACAAAAGGTAATTATTATTCATATATAAATAGCATATATATTATTTTTATTATTATAAATTCCCTCACAGCAAATGTCAAACCCAAGCTTCCTAATCTTATCTAATCCTTTAAAATAAAAAATTATAAAATAAATTATATTTTATCCACTTTTTTGGAAAATTAGACATAATTTCTGCAACATTTGGCTTATCTTTGTCATCTTTAGAAAATATCAATAAAATCTACAATTTAATTTTTATGACGAATAATGCCATCTGTTGTTCACCCCTCGGACTTTTTATAAAGATTAAAATCTAGTTTCTTAATATTCCTTTGAAACATATCAAAAAAGAATTGGTAAAAATATTCTATCATGTCTAACATTTGGAATAATTTTATTATGAAATGAAATTTCATTTAATATTTTTACAATTATCTTTTTTTATCATAAATGCAAAATTTTTTTATTCATTCCACTCGCCTATTTGTCTCTATCTACAATAGTTTAAGAGAAGCAACCAACATTCTTTTGGGAGAGGAGAAGAAGAAGCTGATTCTCCTAGAACCATCTTTCTTTCTTTTTTTTGAGATTATTATTTGTTTCTTAATTAATTGATCAAATAATAAATTGATTCTCACTAAATATATGGATAAAAATTAAAATAAATTATTAAATATCCCGGGGAAACTCAATTTATCTTTTAAGAAAATTTTTTTCATTTGATATGATTTTTTCCTTTAACGGACTGACTCAGAAAGGCGAAAGTATTGATATCATACCACATTTGACAGTGGGAGATTTGGATAGATGAGCCTGATTATTAGTAGGGTCTTTATAACACTATTTTCATGGTGGTGTCACATAAACGTTACCTGTGTTCTGGAAAAATTAAAGTTTTGGACATTCTGTCTGTCTGTCTGTATTTATGTCTGTGGAAAATTTCTCTATCATTTGACCGATAAAATAGAGAATTAAAAATTTTATTTCATTACTCATATCAATCATTTAATTACATTTTTAATTTTTTGTGAATATTTATTAATTACTATATAAACAAAAAAAATTTTATGTAAAAATTATGTGAATTGTATTCTTTTAACTCTTGAAGTTTTTGAAAGAAAAAAAAAAACAAAAAATAAGAATTGTTTTCATGTTTCAATCTCAATAGAGAATTAACATGTGGATTTAGGCATGTGAATATAATATATGCTGGTAGCTAAAAATTTTTTGAAAAAAGAAAGAAATTTTATACATGATATATTTTTTTCTTATTATTTTATTCAATTGTTACGTACCGGTAGATTTTTCTCTCAAAAATATTTTTTGAAATAAACGAAGTTTGAGGTGGCTGGTTTATTAAGATAATATAAGGTTAGTAAAGATTGATTAATTAGAGCCTTTCGCGAATTTAGCGCCTTGAATCTTGATCACTCCCAAATTTTTCATTTCTTCTTCTTCTGCTCTAAAGTATTTATAAATCAAAAATGGCTTTATTAAATATGAGAAAGTAAAAATGAGGAATAGATGAATTTGATGAATTCGATGAATTCAAATTTGATTATTCAGTCCTGATAAAATTTTTTGATAAAAGTTAATAAATTGTTAGATTGCTAGTGCTTGAATATTAATAATTATTATGATCCATTTTTAATTTGTCAAATGCCTTTATAATAAATTAAAAAAATTGTTTATTTTAATTCAGTCAAAGAGTTATTAGATAATCCTACCCCAAAATAATTGTTATACTTGTGAAAAATATTTTTCTTAATAACATTACAATAATAAGACATCAATTTAAAAAACATTTTCTTTAGCATCTCAAAAAAAGCACACATTGTATTACAATATTCGTGTATTGAGGATTTATTTGACTATATAGATAGTAACTCTTGTAATCTGCACTAATGCAATCGTAACACAGATATTTTAATTAAATAAATCTTCTACTTAAGATTTAGGAGCATTGATTGCCTTAGGCATTATATTAAGAATGATCTTGTGTGAAAAAGATCTTTCCTTCCTCACTAAAGTTCCAAGGTAGGGTTTATCTCCATTAGGACCTAATGAATTTATTTTGACATAATAACTAGCTAAATCGAACTGAGAGCAAATTAACCACAAGGTAATAAAAGCATAGCTAATTAATTAAAATAATTTCTAATGGTTTTATTGATATAGTATCATTTGAGTAATGTAAGGGCCGAAAAGATCACCCGGGCTCTGGAGTTGAATTTGACGAACATTCCGACTCCTTTTTCAAAAGGCTTTCGCAAGTAAAGGAGACTTAAAATTTTAAATTTTAACAAATTATTAATAATTTTATTTTCATCAATTGCCTTTACACTTGGAGTATATTTAGTTGACAAATTGGAGATAAACCCTACCTTAATATAATGCCTAAGGCAATCAATGATCTTAAATCTTAAGCAGAAGATTTATTTAATTAAAGTAGCTATTGGCAATCTTTTCACATGTTTATTCCTTGGGGCTATTCGAACCCACCTGGATCTTGCTTGACATGTACGATCCTGTTGGCAGACCAACGCTTAATATTAAAAACAATTTAAACGAATAGGGATAATATATTTGTATTTGACAATTTTTGGTGACAAGAGGTTTCGGATTCTGAAGTGAACCATCAATGGAAAAGCACTCGATAGGTATGGGTTAAGAGAGCTGGGTCAAATGTAAAATAGCATTTTCTCTTACTTGCGAAAAAAGAATCAGCCAAAAAAGGAGACAATGAAAATTGATGTTATCTTTCTCCTTTTTTTTTAAGCCCTATAAGACAAAATTCATCTTAATTTATATATATAAAAGCTAGCCTCTAAAGCTGTTAAATTAATTATATTCAAAGATTAAAAAGAATTAGAATTGTCATTTATAAAAGACGTATGTCCGATCTCTCTGTGAAGTCGCCTCGGCGGTCGGCGTCCGTCTCTCTTTACTTGCATTGTTTTCCAAGTATGGACACTGGTCTGCGCAAGCGGCGACGCCGGGAGGTGGGGCGGCGTGGGGCGGAGCTCCAATAAGCTCCGCCCAACGCACATCGCTCTCTCCTCTCTCTCTTTCTCTCTCGCGCGCCGGAGAAATAGAAAAACCAAAACCAATAAATACCATTCATTTATAGATTTGTGGAAGATGCAAGGTGTGGGACCTTAAAGTAAATAGATAAGAAAACCCCGCTATCTAACAGTTCCAGTTCTGTTTGCATTTCGAGCTTGAATAAATAATAACATCTTGGATAATATATTATCTATATTCAACAATATAATTATTCGAGAAAGTCTTCTTTCTTACCTGGTGGTGTCTATCTCTGATAAGAAAAAACTAATGATTATTCTGATTCAGAGCTAAATAAATAACACTAGGAAATTTTCAAGGACAATTTTTTATATATTTGACCGTTATCATTATCTTTCTTTCACACGAAAATATATTCAGAAAAAAATTGTATCGATTCTTATAATTATACTAATTTAAATAATTTGAATTATCTTTAAATAGATTATTTAATAATAATAATATAATATTACTTTTGGGAAGTGTTAATTAATTCTCTTCTTATTTATTTGTTTTATTCATGAATTTCGAGTGTTGACTTTGAAAATGAAGAAGAAGAAATGGAGCAGGAGCACGAGCATGTCTTGAAGTTTTATAAGGCATTGGAGGAATACTAGCATAAAAGAGCAGAAGAAATGCCAATATTACTTCGATTAATTCCTGGTAACCATCCACCCATTGAACAGTAGTTAATAGAATTTTACATTGTTTTTATAAATGAAATTTATTCATTTGTCTCTGGGACTGAGTTTTGGAATTTTACTAGGATGAGTTCCCTCCTAAGAAGTCATAAATCAATAAAAAAATTGTTTTTATGATAAAACTTAATAAGAATCAGAAAAAATAATCAAGTACTAAGTTAGATCATTTGTATATTGCTTAAATAGAGCCTTTTTGAACTCCGAAGAAGATTAGTAGAAAGTTCAAAGTCCGCTCAGTTAAACGGCTCCTTAGGAAATCACTTATCAAAAAAATGTTTAATATTTACCATATTATTATTATATTATATATCTATTTATATATATCTATTACAATTCATTTGATTAAACAAATTTTTATTGTTCTTATTGAGGGATTTAACGTTAAGCCTATGGTTTTTAATGATTTAAATCAGTTCTCGGTTTTGATTAAGCATCAGAACTAAGAATATTTTGCTAGTCAAAAAATTTAGTGTAAAAAGAAAAGATTCGCCTTCGGACCTAATTGTAAAATATGTATTAAGACTGCTCTATCAATCCGGATAATATATTCGGTTAAATAATTTAAATAAATAGGGAGGGGAGGCCAATTTCTTAGACTTCTTTATTTAAATTTTGTATCACTATATATATTAGACGGATATCGGACTGCGGTTTGAGAATCGTTCAACTTAAGTGATGACAATATCAATATCTTTAACATCTCGGTTTCAAGGCGGAGGAATGGTTTCTTCATTATTATATATTTTATTGGAATAAATAAAAATATTTTGCTTTTTTCAGTGTTTTTGTTATTTTTTTGTCTTTTTGGCATCTCTGACCATATAGACTTATACATAATAATAATATTATAATATATAATAATATATATTTTTAATTATTCCATCCATTTTCATTTAAATTAATTGGTAGCCAATATGATTTAAATAAATTTCATCGCTTAGGACGGGAAGCGAACTACTGAACCTTAGATCATGAAACGAGACCTCTACATCTGGACTAAGGACTAGTTAGGGCTTTTTTCGTTATTTAAGTCACGGGTTAAGATTTAAATAAAAAATTGATCGCTTTTAATTATTAATTTAATAAATTTATATAAAAATATGAGATGATTTTTACATTTACAGACTCTTCGAAAATATTTTATGGGCTTTTTTTTTTGTCGCGAGGATCTTTTTTTTATCCCTTAACATTGTATCTCTATGTAATCGACTTTCACAAAAGATAATCTAAAGAAGGTTTAAATTAATGGTCACGTTATTTTTTTATTCTGCTTTTAGATCTTCAAAGTGTCAGAAGAGTTTTTTTTGTCTTTCGGCATCGAAGGCCATATAAATTTGAACGATAAATTATAAATGTATTTGACATTAATTGTTATCCGTCTCTATTAATATAAATTAAATGGTTTATATAAATAAATGTTATTGCTCAGGACGGGAGGAACCACCCACTGGATGACGAAATAAAAGGCTTGTAGCTACTCCAGGGGCCAGAGACTATTCTAATTTTAACTTCCTCGTTAGATTTATTAATCTCTATTTTCCCCACTAACCTAATTGTAAACTATGTATTAAGACTGCTCTATCAATCCGGAGAATATATTCTGTTAAATAATTTAAATAAATAATTGCGGATAAAAGTCATTTAATCTATTTATAATAGCGGTCTGAACTTTTTATGAAATTTTTAGCTTTAATTAAAATTAAAATGTTTTTTTTTGAACTGTCTTTAGAGGGGTGTGAATTCTTTTAACTTCTTTCCCTAATTTTTGGTGAAATTTTTTCCATTTGTAAAAAAAATAATTTGATTTTTTTTTTTTATAAATATAAATTAAACGACCTCGAGATTTCGACACTTTTTTGAATCAAACAAAAGTAGGAATTTTTTCCCCTTAAAACCTGTTTATCTATCAACAGTCTGTCAACATCCTCTTTGCTTCCTTTTTTTGCCACTAATTTAAGATTTTTTTTATTAATTTGCATTAAATTTGGTATTTAAAGCATGCAATGATACATATTTATGAGGTCCAACCCTATTTGGAATTAATTGAATAGTTTTTTAATTTAATATTCCAATTCATTTGTAATATTATTAACTAACAAATTGTTCTGCAAATTAAACAAAATTTCTCGTTTTTAGATAAAAAATCAATGTTTAAATAAAAAAGAATTTGTTTTGCGAGATTTATATTAAGGACAACTGACCGATACTAATTTTTTTTTGGCATTTGAGGCCATTTAGAATCCGTCCATAATTATTTAAATCCAATATAATTTAAATAAACTCTGTCGCTTTAGGCGGAAAGCGAACTTCTAACCTTTGGATCATGATGCGAGATCTCTACCTCTACTACAAGGGATAAGGCGATACGAATTTTATAAAATATGAATTATAGGATTTCATTCAAAATTCTTTTTTGGGTTTAGAGACCCACTAATTTTAAAATATTGATTGCCAGAGGAGCCTGACATAATTATTTACTCTTTAAAGAATAGATAAAATGAAAAAATATCTTATATATAGAAAAAAGTGCCATCAAAATTTTTATTAAAAAATAAATAAATAACAAAAATCGAATGCGGAGCTTCCAAATTTTTGAATTCCACCCTCTTCTTAGGATCCTTGTTATAAATAAATTATAATAATATTATTTAGACAAAAATTTTGGCGTCCATGCGTGAGGCAAAGATATTGTCGGTATCCCAATTCTCTCACCTCAAATCAATAACTTGCTCTAAATGGAAGTTGGCACTATCCTTATTTTTAAGATTCAAGGCCCCTAAGTAGTGTGAAGTTTCTCGTTTCATAAACTAAGAACTTCCCGTCCTGAGCAATTAAATCTACTTAGATATAAATTAATTAAAATAAATATCGATGAATAACGATTATTGAAAAAAATCTTTATATTGTTCATCTTAAAAGGTCTTTATTGAGGAAAAACAAAATTTTTCAACAAGTTTTGATCTTAGTCTAATGATATTTATACTTTTTTATTATTTTTTGTTAATAGAGATTTTTTTAAGATTTACCTTGGGATCTTCTCTAATAACAAAAAAAAATAGAACATTCGCTTAATATATTTTTTGTATATATTTTATTTTCCCTTAAGAAAAAAAATTGTTTTTGTTTAGAAAAATTTTACCTGAACCATAAAGAAAAGATTTTTATTTTAGATTTTTCCGGAGAATTAGACTAGAGTCTTTTAGCTATTTCATTGTCCTCAAAAAGAGGAGAAGGAGAAGTTGTTAAGGGAGCACGAATGAGGGGAGGAGAACAAACAAGCCACCTCTCTATCAGATAAATAGCGAGACCGTCAGTTCACAGGGATCTCTTCTGTACCTCCGGTGGGGTATCAAAATTGTATTTCTCATCTGAAATGAATGAACTTGTGATATATATATTCACACTCACTTGCTTATGGATAGCGTTTTAGTTTTTATTAATTCATTCCATTCTTCGTTACTCGATGGCTCTTTGGATGATCCTTCTCATTCATCAGCAACCAGTGAGTATTCACATTCACGATTATGCATGTGTCGTTAACGACATTAGAGAAATATAAAGAAATGTTTGATTTCGCCATTAGAATCACCAATCACGACTCTCTCTCTCTCTCTCTCTCTCTTTTCTTTTTTATTTTTCACTGATGAATAAAGATTCATTCATTCAGGTATTTTCAAATGCATTTAACATAATCAATCAACGGGAGAATTGCCAAAAAATGTTTTTATTTCAAAGAATCCCATTTTGAAGAAATATGAAATATTATCAGATGAAGAAATATTCCACGATTAGGATTTTTTTTTTCCAAAGGAGCAAATTTTTTTTAATATAATAAAAATACTTATTAAAATTTCATAAACTCAGAATATATTATATAGAAATTACAAACATATATATATATATCGCGTGGATGACTTTTTCTCTAAAATTTCGATTATTATATTCATGCGTGGACAGGACATTCCCGGAGGGAAGGCAAATCACCTTTGGTCACGTACGAACTAACGAGTTCTTTTTCTTTTAGTCTCTTAGACTCATTGGCGTCAAATATTTTTAAAATAAGCTCATGATGTCGACCTGTAAAAACCTCGCACCGATTTTTATTAAATTCCATATTTAAGTTTCACTTAATTTCATTATTTTCACCTTTCATATCATTATTCTTTTCATTTTCTTACAAGAGACGGGCTGTGATGGCCACGACAATTTTTTTTTCTTTTTGTTGCTCCAATTTTTTATCATTATTCATTTCAATTTTTAATTTATTTTTTGTTTTTAAAACAATTAAGAATTTTGTGTGTAGGAATTTGATCCAATCATATTTTATTTATTTTTTACATCTAAATTTTTTTTCACACTTCACTGAAATATCGGGAGCTCAGGAACTTCAATAAAATTTTAATAATTTCCACACATTTTAATAGTCAATTTGTTTTAATGAAAAAAAATTAAATACTTAAGTTTAGATTACTCTTTTTCCCTTATTCTTACACTATATCTATACTGTAAATAAATATAGGCAAAGAATTTGGGCCCCTCTTCATTATTTTTGAATTACCACTGTTTTAAAACATTTCAATGTTTTATATATAAATAAAATGTATTGAATTTTTATAAATTACCTATTTAATAATATTCTTTAAATAAAAATATTTTAATTTTATTTTAAAATATTTATTAAATTATTATTTCACCTCTGAAAATAATTTTTTTACGATTAAAATGCAGTCTTACGATCAAGTAAGAATATTAGTATTTTAACGAAGATGGATATATCGGATTCTTTAAAAAAACGTAAAATGTTTAATAGATTTTTACTTGTGTTAATCGATGAGCATGATATATATATAATAATCGTCATTATTAATTCTTATCAAACAATTAACAATTAAATTCTTTTTAAGCAATTTCTTTCTTTTTTTTTTTCGTGGAGGAATCAAATTTTTTATAAACAAACAACCATAATTTTTAGTTAGAAAAGTTTTCTTATTTTCATCAAATATTAAAAGAAATTATAATCCATAAATGTTTGCCTTGACAGGCTCCTGATTGACTATTAAGAGTGGCGTCATGATGACGTTGCATTCAAACTGAAAGTAGAATATTTCTACAAGGGAGGTTAGGTTAACTAATACAAAAAGGAAAATTATATCGTACTTTGTTTAATATTCTCTTAATTTCAGAAATCCCACTTCCGTTTTTAATGTTATTAATCCATATTGAGAATTGGGATTATCATATTATCAAGCATGTCAATTTGACTTTTTGACCCGGATTGAAACCTTATAGGGAGAAGAAACATAAAATTAAGTATAGTATTATTTATATTATTATACTATTTTATGGCCGGTAGAGTGTCCGAAATAACATTTTTTTTACGGCAATAAAAAGTCTTTAATTTTAAAATAATTTATTTGAAAATGCAAATCAGTTCTCGTCTGCATATATACAAAGTAATAGGCATCTAGTGATGGTTAAATAGCTTTCGCTTTAAGCCTGTCTAATCTCTATTCTTTAAAAAATTTTAATTAACGAGTCGATCGGACTAACCCGAGCGGTCAACTTTGCCAACCATTGACAAATAATAGTGGGATTTATGAGAGAACTTTTTTTTTTTATTTTTCGGCATCTGAAGATACTGTCTTTATTTATTTATATTAATTGGAAGCTAATATAATATAAATACATTTTTATCGCTCAGGACCGAAGCAAACCATTGAATGTGAAGCGAGATCTCTACCTCTGTAGCAAGAGACAGGGCAGAGAGATCCTTAATTCAAAAGAAATTTTTTTCTATTACCTCGGATAGGAGGTCCCGATGTATGAGACTACTGCTATCTCCCGATTTTATGGTTTGTTTATACACTTAGATATGTCAAAATTCTAAATGGTCTTATTTGTTTGATTAAAAAAATTTTATAGCAACATTTTGTTTATTTTATTTTTTCCTATTTTTTGTAATTTTTGTTTGTGGAATTTAAGTGAGGACCCACTGACATACACACCCATAATTTTAAATATGCAACAAAGAATGAGACTAGCCGGTCTTAGTGCGAGTAACTCTTGGTTGCCAATCCACTTCTTCACCAGCTGTGGATATTTCAAGAATCATAATTCACTAAAAAAAAATTAACAATAACCAAGTTGATTTTTTTTAGCCTAGTGAACGATTCCATTCATTTTCTTATTTTCACATCTGCTTCCCCCACATTCTCTCTCTCTTTCCACTGGTCAATTCTAAAAGAGCCCGGTCAAACTTGTCTTTGTGAATAAGATTGCCCCTTAGTGAGCTGGCCTCGGGGTATCTTTCGCTCAATGAACCTGAAAAGTTCTTCAAGAGAACAAAACCTATATATTGATCTATGTCCCTTTTTATTATAAATATAATAGAAATCCTTTTCTTCTAAAATAATATCGTAAATAAAAATCAGGTAACCACTTTATTCATCAACTATTTTTATTTAAATTTAAAATTTAATTATTTTGCTAAAAATAATCCTTAACAGGATAATATGTTAAAATAGCGATTATCATAAAGATAAAATATGATTAAAAGGTGACCGAAAAGAACGCTAAGTTAAAGAGATTATTTGTTAAAAGAAAAAAAGAAATGAATAAAAAATTAAAATTTTAAAAGCGATATCAATGAGTTTATCCTGAATTTGAAATCTTGCTCAGGTACGAAGCTAGGTATTTTTGTACGAATGGAAGTGTTTTAGAAAAAAATGAAATTAGATTGCCAGAGAGAATAATTCTCTATCGATCCTGGTATTATTCAGGTTTTGTATTACCCCATTGTACTGTCACACCGGAAGTTTTAAATGATCCTCTTTCCCCTCTTTTTTTTTTTTTATTCAAAATAGAGCCAGTTGTTTTTTTATAATAATAAAATAATTTTTTAAATTATTAATTTTTATACTATATAAAAAAATTTTTTTGACTTTTTCTATTTTCCAAAGAATATAAATATAATCCTTAATTTGTTAATTCTTTTTATAATTTTGTTTTGAATTCATTTAAAATATTATTTTCAATAAAAAACTGTATATTTTAAAAATATTAATTCTTTTTTAAAATAAATTATTATATTCGTAATTTCGTCTCAAAATTATTTGAATTAAACATGAAAGCCGTGAGTATATTCTCAATGATATTTTTTTAATTATATTTTTCGATCAACCTTTCCTTAAATAAACAAATTAATAAATAATAACAACAATATTTAATTGCATTTGAAATTTGATTAGCAATAACGGATGCTATTTTTAATTTAAGAATTCAAATTTTATTATTTTTTTTAATTAATTTTTTTGTCTTGAATGTTTTCAGTCCGCAAGGACGTGGTTCAACCTACATCATCGACACCTCAAATCAAATCAGAACAACCTGACGAAGAGACCGGATCTGGAAGTCACGCTTGTCCATATTGCACCTACGTGGCTACCAGTGAGATGCGACTGCAAGCTCATGTTCTGGCCCAACACTCATCTTCCCAACAACATCAACAACAACAACAACAACAACAACAGCAGCAATCACAACAACACCAACATCACCTCTCTCCAGCTGAGACAAATCAACAACAACAAACTTCACCATCGAATCGTGAATTTCTCTGTCCATTATGTCAAGATAGTTTCACGGAACGGGTCCAACTTGAACGACATGTTATGCAAATTCATTCAGTAAATTCAGAAGGATTACAACGTCTTTTATTACTTGTAGATCAATCTCATTGGTTGAACAAACAACAACAGCAACAGCAACAACCTGGGCATTCACCTGCTTCCAGTAATGCTAGCGGACTTGATGCTTCTGGAAGTGGAGGTATTGCAGAAGATGGCCAAGAAGATTCAATACCAGAAGATGAAATAAGATGTTTAGGGTGCTGTAAAACATTCCGTGATACAGACTCTCTCACAGGGCATTTGGAAATTAGACAAACTCCTGGAGGTGCAGCTTTTATTTGTTGTCGGTGTCCACAAGCCTTTTCAACAGTCGTAGGACAACAGTCACATGCTCGAGAAGCACATGGTAGAAATACGCCGGGTATTGCTGTTAGCGAAAAACATGTTTATAAATATCGATGTTCTCAATGTTCTCTTGCTTTTAAGACAATGGACAAATTACAATTACACTCACAATATCATGCCATACGAGATGCAACAAAATGTGTATTATGTGCCCGCTCATTTCGTTCAGTGGCAGCTTTACATAAACATGTAGAAACGGCTCATCCTGATCTCACCGATGAGGAAGCTGCTGCATACCGTCAATCACTTCTTACTAATCCATTACTATTGAGAGTTGACACTACAACATCAAGCAATCTAAAAGAAGATCTTGGAGATGAAGACGATGAAGGTACACATAGTGACGATGGTCAATCGGCTCCTCCTAGGGAACAACAATTTTTAGAAGATTATTTAAACAGTCAAGCGGTAGCAGAAGATGGTTATAATGATCCAAGTAGAAAATATAAATGTCATAGATGCAAAGTGGCTTTTACAAGGCAATCATATTTAACAAGTCATAACAAGACATTATTACATCGCAAAGGAGAAAAATTATCATATCCAATGGAAAAATATTTAGATCCTAATCGCCCATATAAATGCGATGTATGTAAAGAATCGTTTACTCAAAAGAATATCCTTTTAGTTCATTATAATTCTGTATCACATTTACATAAATTAAAACGTGCAATGCAAGAACAGCATAATAATAACAATCCTACTACCGCACTACAAACAACACCTCCAAATGCCCAGCAAAGTGTCACTCCTCAACAACAGCAAACTAATGTACCTACAACTCCAACATCAAGTGAAGAAGATGATAAAAAACCATATAAATGCAATATATGTAAAGTTGCTTATAGTCAAGGTTCTACTCTTGATATTCATATGCGGTCAGTTTTACATCAAACTCGAGCTTCAAAATTACAAGATTTGGCAATGTCTGGACAATTAGATCTCTCTCGACCATTAATTGAACAACCAGACGCAGTAACTGCAGCCGCTGCAGCAAGACGAGGTGATGCATCAACACCTCCATCGCCACACACCGCAACAGCCGCGCCAAGTCCTGCTCCTGTCTCTGCCGCTACTCCTACAGTTCCTGTATCAGCTCCTTCTACTACTACTTGTAATAGCACAACCAATACATCAACCACAACATCGACAACGACAACCTCATCCTCAGGCAATATGCTCGCCTGTCCGCGATGTAGCGCCCTATTCGTTAATCAAGAACAATTACAAACTCATCAACAATTATATTGTTTATTTGGACCAGGAATGGCACTTTTCCCAGGAATGGATAAAGCAGCAGCAGCTGGAGATGAAGCTTTAAGAATGGGTGCAATTCCTGGAAAAAAATCGAGTCAAGTTTATAAACATCTTTTAGAATCATTTGGGTTTGATCTCGTCATGCAATTTAATGAAAATCATCAACGAAGACGACGTGAAGCAGAAGAAGCAATGGCCGCAGCAGCAGCCGCAGCTGTTCAACCACCTCCAGCAGCTCTTCCCGAACCAGAGCCTGAACCTCCGACTATAAATAATGCTGAAGATGATCTTTTGGCTGGTGGAGATTTACCAGAGCTTGCAAAATCAGTATGTCAACATTGCAGAAAAGAATTTTCTAGTGTATGGGTACTAAAAGCTCATTGTGAAGAAGTACATAAAGATTTGGTGCCCCCTGAATTTTTAGAACAATATGCACAAAAAATAAAATCAGAATATGAGCGAAAAGTAACACCAGCTGATGGAGAAAAAACAGAAACTTCAACCACCACAACAACGCCTACAACATCCACACCTGCCAAAGATGCACCGATGACATCATCTTTAGCCGATGATGTTTCTCCTCTTGGAAAAGAATCAGCCAAAACACCACCTGAACGACCATCTACTGCACCATCAACTCCAACCGCATCCTCAACACCAGCTTCTAGTACTAGTGGCCAAGAAGCACCTTCAAGTTCCTCTTCAGCATTACCTCAATCACTAGCTCAACATGTTACTGAGGTTCAGGCAGCACTTTCGGCGATGGCAGCAAGTCAACTTCAACAACAACTTCAACAACTCAATCCTATGATGCTGGGCATGGCAGGCCTAAGCATGTTCAATGTCAACGCCTTGGCTGCAATGAATCTGCAACCTCCTCTTGTCCCGATGATGATGCCACCACCTGGATTCGACCCAATGGGCGCCAACGCGCTCTTTCAAGCTCAAGCGGCAGCGGCGGTAGCTGGATCGGCTGCTGCAGTGGCAGCAGCCAACGATCCTCAAGCAGCTCTTCTTGCCAAGCAACAACAACATCTCCTTCAACAACAACAACAAGCAGTAAGTGTCATCATCAATTTATTTTATTTTTAATTCCCTAGAATATTTTAAAAATCATTATCAATTAAATTTGAATTGCAAAAAATAAAAATCACGCCCAATTTTTTATCTTTTTATTAAATTTGATTCAAAAAGGTTTCTCATAAACTAATATAATAAATATAAATAAATCATGGCCGTAAAAGGAATGAGAAATTATGAAATGAATTTAATCCCTATTCGTGTCTAAATAAATGCTCGCAATAGAATATATTGCTTAATCATTTAAATTAGCATTAGAATATAAAAAGATCTAGTCTTTTGGACATGAGCGAATTATTTTCCTTTTATATATTTTAAAAATTCCCTTCAAAGACCTTGATTCCTTTATTGTTTCGGCTTATTTCTTTTCCTTCCTTTTTCTCTTTTATTTCAATGGCAGTTTTATTTTTATAAGGATTCGCTCCAAGTGGTTAAAATTTAATAATTAAAATTGTAATTTATAAATATCCAAGTCACTGTTTTAGAAATATCCGATATTTTTATTTTTATCGATATTAGCCGAGACCATGCCAGTGGACCATGACTAAACAAAATTTAGTTGAATTTTTTTTCATTTTGTTTTGTTTCTTAATGTATAGGTGTAAATTTCCTTTGTGAAATACAAGTTGAAATTAACAAACTGTGTTAACCGTTCGTTGGTTCGTTTAATTTTATATCGAGAAACGACCTCAATAATCTATTAAGTAAATTTATTGACTTGCAAGAGAATATATAAAAAAATCAATCAATGTTTTTTTTAAACAAAAAAAAAGTTAACTAGCTAACTGAAAACATGAATAATAAAATTAGATAAACAAACATAGACAATTTTTAATTATAATTTTAATTTTTGAATAAAAAACTTTCAATGATATAAATTTAAAATTTTTTTCATGATTTTGAAATTTATCCATTCTCATTGAAAGGAATTTTTATTTATTTCAAATTAAATAAAATAGTAAACATGAATGGAATTTAATTCCGTACATAGCTGATTTTCTCTTTTGCTTTTTATTTTAATTTTAATTTTTTTTTTTTTAATTTGCATTAAATAAATTTCAAAACTCATAGCTATTTATTTTCAATAGAAATAATTATTTATTATTTCTAAAACTCTTTTTCAATAGGGTTATCAGACCGCTAGAAATTTATTTTCTTTAGGATTATGTGACATAAATCACAAATGAAAAAAATAACTAAAATATTTAATCGATGGCACCTATCGAACATTATTTATTATACAATAAAATTTCATATGTATTTTTTTTTTAATTAAATTTTTTTTATTAAAAAAAAAAAAAGCATCGTCGACATGGAAGAACTCGCCAAGTCCAAAATTTTGACTAGAAAAGTTTTTATAACTTTTAAATTTTCAAAAGGCAAAATTACAAAAACAAAAAAAAAACAAAAGATAAAAAATTATTAATAGAATTGATAATTTTGGACGTGGTGAGTGTTGTGGGCTGTAGTGTTTGGTTGACCTTGTGCAGGAGGGGTCCCTGACCAGCCTGGGTCCGCTCCTGGACCTGACCAGTGCGGACCAGGCCAAGACGCATTTGCATTCAAAAGTGAGTCCGCAATTTTCTTCATTTATTAACTTTATAACTCCGAAGAAAATCAAAATTTTCAAAAGACCCCACTTTGATTATTTATACAATAATATAAAGAGCACACGACTTGGGAGGGCAAAAAGGGTTGTTTCTGCCACGCGCAGAAAACAGCCACGTGTCTCACGGTCGTTTACTATTCAAATTCAAATTTTATATAAAAGAACTTAAGTTAAAGATTTAAAATTCATACTCACTGATATTAGGAAGGGCCAACGCCTCTTTTCATATGGAAATCATAAAAATTTTGATTATTTCTAAAAAAAAAAATTAATTTTTATAATTAACTTGTCACCTATTGAGGTGAGGAGGAAATAAGCGCAGGCAGCCAAATGCATTTGAATGTAGCTTAAACAAATGAAGTAATTTATTAAAAAATTATATATAATTATATTAATTTTAATTAAGTGAATACCTAGTTATGAATGTATGTACCCGCAGACTCAACTCTCTCCCAACAGACTTCTACTGAAAATGGATAAATAAATGTCTGAAACGTTCTTTTTCTCAAGGAACTAGAGACTTTTATTTGGCTACCTGTGCATATTTTCTCTTCATCTCAACACTAAATACAGCCATTAATATTCAAACACTTGTCACCTATTATTAATCAGGTTAATCAGAGGATTTTTTTGTAATTAAGTATTCATATATTAATTGATAATTTTTTTGTTTCGATTTAAAATTAATTTTCTCCATTGACATTTTTTTATTGATTACTGGTATTATTTCGAATCAAATTAAAACGCGACCAATCAAATTAATAAAAGGGGAAACAACATGCCCTTTTGAAAAAACTATATTGAATTTGATTAAAAACAAAAAAAAAAAATTCCTCATTTAATGTACATGGATCTAGGAAAGTAAAAAATTTTAATCAAACTAAACTTTTTGACTCATTCAATTGAATAAAAATTTTCAGTGAACCATGCTGTTTATGGCATTGCTTGTAATTATAAATACCTAATTAATGCTCCAAACAATTATTTTATTTCCTCCATCATTTAGTTGCTTAGGTCCTTTTGAATCTTGATATATACTGACCACACCTCCCCCGTTTTCGGACCAGTGTAGTTTTATACTCCGTTATAGAAACTTTAACCCGGCACTCATAAAACGACCAAGAGGCGAAGAAGACACTCCTCGTATTTCTATTTATTTAAGTGAAATGTCGCATTCATTTTTCAATTCCTGTTGCTGTTTTCTGTTTTTCCATCTCCTTCTGTATCTATTTCTTGACCATTACGTTCAACAACTTTTTTTTCTTTAATTGTCACTCATTTTTATTTTTATTTTTTATCTATGATATATAAATACAAAAGAATTTTTTAAATATTTGCTCTCGATTATTTATATCAAATCCCATGACAAGCAATATAAATCCGTTCTATTGAAACGAAACGCATCATTGAATGATTTTTTATGCTATTTTTTTAATACTTCGGAATTTAAAAGTTTTTAATTAACACTTAATTTGTATTCTTAACATGCCATTTGTGGCTTTAAGTAGCAAAAGAAGAAAGATGAACCGTGAGCGTCTTTTTCTCACCAAACCTTGTGGAAAAAAAAATATTTAATCGGAAAACAAAGTTTCATTATTTTTGAGTCAATTTGATCAGGTTGAAAAAAAAAAAAATAATTTTCTCCTAATCGAAATTTTATACTGTAATTTATAATTATATATTTTTTGAATCATTATAACTGTTTACACTTAATTATTTATTTCAGAAATTATCTGATTTTTTAAGATTTAAAAAAAAATCGATTGTTAATGGAGGTGCAATGGACCCATCTTATCTTATTAACTCACGAATAAATTCTTATAAAATTGTTTTGAAATTAAATTTTTTTGATTTTATTTATATAAACAACTTTTTCTTTTATTGACTCTGAAAATTATGAAATTTTTCTATCTTCCCATCAAATTTACCAAACATTTTACAAAATTTAATTCAATCCTAGAATTTTTAAATTATTATTCAAAATTAATTAATTAATGAAGGAGATAAGGAGAAAATATTTTTTAATACATACAAAATGCAACATTATATCAGAAAATTTTGTTATTAAACTTGCTTTGTCTGTCAGAAAAAAATAAATAGGACTAACTACAACTGTTTTAGTTGTAGTTCATTTTTTAAACTTTCCAATTGTCCAGAAATTTTATATATATTCTGTTTCGAAGACAACATATTATAGTAAAATGAGATAAAAATCTATCCATTAACAAGGTTATTTCATTTAAGTTCAAACCGGAAAAATGAAAATATCTCTAACTATTTTATTTAACTCTTTAACTAACTCTAGCCATATAGAGAAATATATATAAATTAACATTGTCATTGATTGCAACGCCTCTGTGACCAACCGGAGAAAAATTTTTCTTTTAATTTATGTTGAAAAAAAAATAAATAGAACTAAAAAGTTTAAAATAAAAATAAAAATTGAGAGGGCTCTTCCCATATGGTCATTTCGAGTTTAAAGTTCAAAAAATAAAAACTTTAGATCCTCGCATTTAAAATCCTTTTTCCACATTTTTAACAATAAGATTCCTTATTATAGCTCTATTCATTTTCTTCGATTATTATCATTTAAATATCTAACCACAATAATAAGAACTGGGCATGCATATATATATAAATTCCTCTTATATAAAACGAATAATAAATCATAGATTTAAATTTAATGCTTCCTAAATAAATTAATGATAAATCAAAATATAATTATTAATAATAAAATCCTCTTTTATCTCATTATTTTTTTCATTAATATTAAATATTACAAGATTCATGAGATTTTAAATTTATTAAATGACATGTTTAATAAAATAATATTTTTCCAGGATTGTTGTTCTTTTGTGGAGAAGGGGTTATCATTTCCCAAATTTTTATTTAAAGTTTTAAACTTAATTACCCCTTGTAATTTTTATTTAGGAAAAATATATCATATATTTTTAACAAATCTCATTTCTAATTTCCTCAATAATTTTTATAAAAATTCAGAGAATAAAAAATTTCCCAAAAACTAATTAATTAATACGCAAATTAAACCCATTTCATTAATAAAATATTTTTCTGAGATAATAAATTTTTTCTCTTTTAAATTTTTGATAAGAAAACATGTGTATATTTTGAAAAGGTTATGATTAAATATTGAAGGTTGTTTGGAGAGAGATAAAGAAAGGGGGGATCCTCGCCCCTCTTTGGGCCCATTTTGGCCTCATCGTCAAACTAACTAAGCGGGTATACGCCATTAGGCTCCCAGCATGTCTCCCCACTCTCTAACGTCCTTTCACAAACACAAATTGAGTTTTGTCTTCTTTTTTTTTCCTCTTTTCTTTTTTTAATTCCTACTACTATTTATTTTTATATTCTTGGTCGTTATTTAATAAAATTGTATTGTTTAAAAATTGTATATGATAATTATCATAAGTGACTTGGCATATTTAGATAATAATAGAAACGAATCGGAACGGACCGAATGATGATGATGATGATGACGAATTCCTATGTGATGCATTTCAGAACGAATCGGCCTATGTAGTCAATGAGAAAAATTCCCATTCTTGCCAATTGGAGCAATTCTAAAAAAAATATTTATATCAATACTTGTATTTCTTTAGTTAAACCGACGGATAAAAAAATTCAATTTTCAATGTCGCAAAGAAATAAATTTTGAAATCACTAATTATTCAATTATTAATGTTAATAAATGAACATACAATTTTTTTTATTGTAATTTCATCGCGGATTAAATTATACTAAGATTTAAGGCGATATTTTTTTAATGATAAATATTGTCTACCCATAAATAAATTTTAATTTAAAACAATTTGGGGCATAATCAACTCCGAATCAGCGGGTTCTAATTGTCAGTAAAATTTTCCTAGTTGTTTTTAACTAAAAATTTGTTATAATGTTATATTTTGAATGTTCGATTGTCTTTTATATTTTTTATTTTAGGTGGGGTCCCAAATATTCTTTCGACCTAGGACCCACTAAAGGTAAAATTCGTCTGTGAATTGAGGTGATAGTAGAACTGTGAATATCTTAATTGGGTTGAAATTGACTTTTTCTTGTAGTATTTATATATATAATTAAATGATAAGTTTCATTGGCGTAGCCAGATATTTTGTTGGGAGGGAGGGGGGAGTGAATTCTTGATAGGGAGGGAAGGCGACCACTCGATGGGGGGGCCCATATTTCTTTTTCTCGGAAATTATATTTCATGTCTGATGAAAAAGACTAAATTTGTGGTTTTATTTTACCTTCTTACGTTCAGCGTCTCATGAGAATAATTTTTTTTAAGTTTATGGAGGACAGTGGCCCCTCTTAAGCCCCCTGGCTACGCCTAAAACGTCTTTTCACAAATAAAATAAAAAATTTTTCCCAAAAAATTTCTCTCTTGTCCTGAAGAACTTTAGAATATCAAACCGAGTATCATTTTAATTTATGAACAATTAAAATAATTCTCATTATTTTTATCCCAACTTAAACTTAAAAAATATAATTTTGGATTATCATATATTCAAAATATTAACTATTTTGAATTAAGCATTTTTTTTTTCACTTTCTAATCTCAGAACTATATATATAAATAAATAGCGATTATTTTCAATATTTACCTTCTAGTGCAATATCAACGAGGAGTGTTCTTTGGACACAGGATAAGAAACTTTGCCCCATTTCCGTCCACGTGTGATGAGACTTGTCCCTCTCAATGAGACCCTTTCTTTGGGTCTCTTTCTTTGATCTCAGCCTTGTCTCTCTGTTTCGCAATAACTAATCTCACACAATATTTTTTGTTTACTTAAATCCATCAAATATAAAAGAAACCTTTATTACTTTTTTTTTTTTATAATTCCGATTCAAACTTTTCCCCCAAAAAGATTAATCCATCAATTCGTATTATATTCATAATTCAATAATTCTACCGTTTTTCAAGCTACTTTAATTTCTTTTTCATTAATCTGTATAAACTTTGTAAAACTTCCTAATTTACTTTTATTCTAATTTTTTTTTTCATCATTTTATTTTTTTAATATAGCCTTGTCAAAATTAACAATTTATATTCTAGGTGACACTTAATATTTTTTGTTAAGATAGAAAAAAGAATTAAAAAAGTTTTTCTTTTCAATCAAAAATAATCATCTGACATGATCATCTATTTTATAAATTTCTTTTTTCTCCAACCGGGGAAAAAGATTTTAATAAGATAAATCTTAAAAAACTATTTTTTATAAAAGTATAGAAATTATTTAACTCATGAGGCGTTGAATATATTTTAATCATATTTAATGAGTGGATTCCTATAAAATTTTTATTTTTGTTGGAGTTATAAATTAAAAATTTTATGATTCATATATTACATATGGATGGCCATTTTAAAAGTGTATTAAATTTTTAATTGTAATAAATCTAAAAAAATAAAAATTTGTAAATTTTATTTACCTAAATGAAATTATATACGATCTGATTTATAGTTAAGTATTCATAATTAATGGTTGCGTTTTTGTTTTATTTAATTTATTAATGAAAACTCTAATGTTACTATTTTGTTTCTAGGTAAATGCGGCTGCTCAACAAAAACGTGCTCGTACGCGGATCACAGATGACCAATTGAAGATTTTACGTGCCCATTTTGACATTAATAATTCACCTTCAGAAGAACAAATTCATGAAATGGCAGGTCAAAGCGGCTTACCTCCTAAAGTTATCAAACATTGGTTTAGAAATACCCTATTTAAAGAACGCCAACGCAATAAAGACTCTCCATATAATTTCAATAATCCACCAAGTACCACTTTAAATTTAGAAGAATATGAAAAAACTGGTGAAGCTAAAGTAACTCCTTTAAATCCTACTTCATCTGGAACGCCTGGCCCAATTTCTGGAGATGAGCGCCCTCCATCCGTTCCAGCACCTGTTGCAACACCTACTCCTCCAGCAGCTCCTTCAACACCAACGCCTGATAAAAGAAAAACTCCTGTAGTAAAACTTGAACCTCAAGATATTAATTCGCAAGAAATGTCTCAACAAGAAGAACCTAATGACATGATTTTTGATGTAAAACCCCCAATAAGTCCTCAATCTTCAATAACTACAACAACTACAACTTCAACAACTACTTCTGTATCTCCTGTCTTGATGATGCAGCAACATCATCAACAACAGCAACAGCAACAGCAACAACAACAACAACAACAACAACAACTTCAACAACATCAACAAATACAACTTCAAAATCAACATCCACAAACACCTACACCACATTCTCTAGCCGACGTAATGTTACCTCCAAAAGTAACTCCCACTACACCAGTAAGCGGCCCACCTGGAGGAACACCATTTGCAGCGGCTGCAGCTGCAGCAGCCGCAGCAGCTGCAGCTCGTTCTTTAAGTCCTGGAAATTCATATACACCTGATGGTTTTGGACATTGTGGAGCTGGAAATGGTTCAGCTGGAGGTTCTTCTGGAAAACGAGCAAATCGTACAAGATTTACTGATTATCAGATTAAAGTCTTACAAGAATTTTTTGAAAATAATGCTTATCCTAAAGATGATGATTTGGAATATTTATCCAAATTGCTAACACTTTCTCCAAGAGTTATAGTCGTTTGGTTTCAAAATGCAAGACAAAAAGCTCGCAAAGTTTATGAAAATCAACCACCAGTAGAAGCTCCACCTGGTCTTGATGAAACTGGAGCAAATAGATTTCAAAGAACACCAGGTCTTAATTATCAATGTAAAAAATGTTTGCTCGTTTTTCAAAGGTACTATGAACTAATAAGACATCAAAAAACTCATTGTTTCAAAGAAGAAGATGCTAAAAGAAGTGCTCAAGCTCAAGCGGCAGCTGCGCAAATTGCCGCCGTATTAAGTTCTGAAGATTCAAATTCCAGTACAGTCGAAAATACAACTTGTCAAACAATACCTCAAACTTCGAATGTCGTTACAACTGCAGTTCCTACACCAATAACAAATCCAAGCATGAACGCGTCATCTCTTATAACTGCAGCTTCAGTTTCGACAACTCCCACATCAACAACACCTGTAACGACTAATACAGCAGTACCAGCACCACCACCTCAAACAACAACACCTACTCCTGGGCCTCCATCAGCACCTTCAACGCCAAATACCCCTGCTTCAGGTAATGCAAGTGATGCTAAAGAAGGAACATTTCAATGCGATAAATGTAATTTGGTCTTCCCAAGGTTTGATCTCTGGCGTGAACATCAATTAGTTCATATCATGAATCCAAATTTATTTCCTTCCTACCCACCTGATTCGCCCTTTGGAATTCTTCAACAACAAGCTCAATTGCAGCAAGCTCAAGCTCTCGAAGCACACGCTGCTGCAGCAATGATGGCTGCTAATAAAAGAAAATTTGATGAAATTGACGACGCATCAATTCCCGTAGATGGTGATGCTCCTAAAGATAAAAGACTTAGAACTACAATTTTACCTGAACAACTCGACTATCTTTATCAAAAATATCAATTAGAAAGCAATCCATCAAGAAAAATGTTAGAAAATATTGCCCGTGAAGTTGGTTTAAAAAAAAGAGTGGTTCAAGTTTGGTTTCAAAACACACGAGCACGGGAGAGAAAAGGTCAGTTTCGAGCGCATGCACAAGTAATAAATAAACGATGTCCATTTTGTCCAGCACTTTTCAAAGTAAAATCTGCTTTAGAATCTCATTTAGTAACAAAACATGCCGAACAATGTACTAGAGGAGAAATAAATATTGATGCACTACCTGATGAAGAATTAAGTATGGATTCAACATACACAAGTTCCTCAGCTGATCAAAAACCTTCACATGGAATGATGCCACCTTTATTCCCACCTTTACATGCTGATGTTGAAAACATAAAAAAATATTACGAAGAGTCTATGAAAAGATACATCTCTGAATTGCAAGCTCATCATAATGGCCAAGCCGTAAAACAGGACCCTGATGGACAAAGTAGTGGAGGTAGTGCAGGGGGAGGAACAGGCTGTGCTGGTGATTCACCTTTAGATTTATCTAAGCCAATGAGGGTATCGACTGATGCAGGAGCAGAACCTGGACCTCTCACTGATCTTTCCGATAGATCACTATGGTGGTTTGACGATGATTCTTTAAGTGAATGCATGGATAATTTAGATGAAGGAAGTAATCCTACAAGTCCTGCTTCGAGTACACAATCGGTCGGACAACAAACAAGTGGAGGGGGAAATGGTGGTGGAAATACTTCTGGGCGAACTCAAGCAAAGCGGTTTCGAACACAAATGTCATCTCTTCAAGTAAAGTCAATGAAAGCTCTTTTTGCTGACTATAAAACTCCTACAATGGCAGAATGTGAAATGTTGGGCCGAGAAATTGGACTTCCAAAACGCGTAATTCAAGTTTGGTTCCAAAATGCTCGGGCGAAAGAAAAGAAAACAAAATTAGCATTGGTTAAAGCATTAGGAGATGGAAGCACAGGCGGCAATGGTAGTAATGGCAACGGTTGTACTACATCGGGGTCAACAAGCTCAGAACCTAGGCCTCCTGAAGAATGTAAACTGTGCCAATTTAAATATTCGCACAAATACTCTGTACAAGATCATATTTTTACAAAAAGGCATATTGATAATGTGAAAGCAGCTATTGAACAAGGCCGATGCGGTGCTGACTCAAGTGATGGTGAATTTACTGTTCCACCAACACCGCCACAGCAACAACAACAGTCACAGTCAACACAACAACAAGAATTATCTGCTGCCACATCACCTCAATTGGCACAACAGTTACATATGCTCCAAATGGCGCAACAACATGCTGCAGCTGCAGTAGCAGCAAGTGGAAGCGGAAGCGGCGGAGGTTCCAAGTCACCGCCAACGCAAGACGATGTAGCCCTGCTGCAGCAGCTCTACGGCCTTGGTTTGGCAGGACTACAGGGCAGCAATGCAGCCCAAGCCAACATGTTCCTACATCCTGCCGCCATGTTCAGCGCCGCCGCCGGTGAGTCTCTTCCGTCCGATGATGATGATGATGATGATGATGATGAGGAGGATGAGGAGGAGGATGATGAATCTGACGAGGATTGATTTATCCAAATCTCATATTTAGAATCTCTGCCTCTTTAAAATTTCTACTCTTCCCTTGGCTGCCGCCTTAAGTCTGCGCTCTTAACCTCACTAGTCGTACCATTAACATCTCTCTAATTAAGTTAAATTGAAATAAAAAGCTTTTTTAAATCCAACCGCAGTCATCGCCGACAGCCAAGATCTCCTTAGTTGATTAGAGTTATAATATTAAACAAACGCTACTAAAACTATTTCCATTTCCTACCCTTGGCTGGTTCCCACTCGCCCTCCACCTTGCTACTCTCATGCATTTTAATAATTATTTTGAAACGTAAATTAATAATTCAATAAATTTAAGAGGAAGGTAGCATAGTAAAGGCCTTGTTAAGCTGCGGAACGGGCGGGGGGTGATCCAGCCATAAATAAATTTTCATACCAATTGATTCTAATCTTATGACCTTATATTAAAATATTTAACTATTTTTTTCAATTTTGTTTGTTAAAAATGTTATTTCTAATAAAATGGATTGGACAATTGTTGCCAAATGTACTATTCTAGATTCAAGATATTGACTGAAATATACAGTATAAATATTTTTATTAAAAATAAACAATAGCTTGAATTTTTTATAAGTTTTATTTTATGCGACATCCATCTATCTTTTCATTTTCTTTAGAAATAACCAATTTTTAGTTAGGTGTTTGTAATTAATTTTTATTACTTTACTCTTCTACTTGTTATTTATTTTTTATTAATAAAAAAATTATAAATTGTTCGAAATTATTTTAATAAATTTCATATATATTTAATGAATATATATATATATAAATAACATTTTTTTTATATTTTATCATTTTTTTTTTTTAATTTTCACTTTTATTAAATAATATAAATTTATTAAAGTTCTTTTTGAACAAATTATAATTTTTTTTTTTTTTTTCTTTTAATTTGAAAAAAATTAGTTAAAATTTTCAGAGAGGTCATGAAATTAGAATTTTGGTCTTATCATTGATGTTCACAAAAGATTTCTTAAAATAAAAATAAAAAGAAAAAAAAAAACCCCCCCAACTCAATCTTCCCTTCATTTTTACAGAAAAGACTTTCTAATGCGAGAGAGAGATGATCGCCAAAGATGAGCCTGGAGTATGTGATGATAATTTTCAATGATGTTGAATAATCGGTGAATTTAAGAGGTCTTATTACCTCACTTCAAATTTTTTAACTCCTCGCTCACATTTTTCAATAACTCTTCAAACATTTCAAATAAAAATAGCACATCATATAAATATATATATAAAAATATAAATATGAAATATATATAAATATTTAAATAAAAAAATATATAAATATTAAAAAATTATAAATATATTTCTTTTAAATATTGTATAGTCAGTGAACTGCGATTCACTTAGATCTTAAGTAGCCCTAAAATTACGAATGGGGTACACCTCGCATTTAGATTTTAGGAAAAATTTTCATATTATTTATATGTATATATATATATATTTATATATATATATATATATAAATATAAATATATGTATATATATGAACTATACTTGTAATTAGTTTAACAAGCCGAACGCCACCAATCCCCTCTTAAATCCTTTTTTTTGTGTTTGCGTTTATTTAATTTCATATAATTTTTGTTTTTTATATTAAAAAAACTTCATACACTTATATAGTGAAATCATCTCAACATATTTTTTTTTGTTGTAATTACTTTTTTTTATATATATATATATAAAATTATATTATAAAACAAATTTATTTTGATTTTTTTTTTATTTATTTTACCTTTTTATTTATTTAATTTTTTTTTGTTTCTTAATCCAATTCCTAAATCCTCCCTCGTCCCGCAGCAAATAATAGAGGCCTCTACTATGGTAACTTCTCCCTTGGTGGGCCTATTTCTAATAAAGTTGATCTCATGTAGAAAAATTTATAGATATTTTTTTTTATATTTATATGGGAGACTCTCGTTTGCTTTTATCTTTGAAACAGGGGGAGAAAAAAAAAAGAGGGATCTTGATGAGAAAAAACAGAAGGAAAGAGGGATGGGAATGAAGGATAGGATCGATGACGTCATTCAGGATATATTTTTATATAATTTTTAGAAGTTGATAAGAATTCATATAAGATTTCCCTCAATAAGTTGATTTTCGATTCTTCTTAGTATATCTTCTTAATGTGAGTCTTCGTCATGTGCGTCACCTAGCACCCCTGGTGTACTGGGGGTGGGTGAATAAAAAAGTGTTTGGAGACAGGAGGGCCCAACGGACAGACGTGCATGGCACTCTAGGGTGCGATACAAATTGTCCAATTGCACCCCACTCCCTTGGCCAGTTACAAAAACGACCCCCTTGCCACTATTGCTCCACCTTGAGATCATCGGGACCTATTCGGAATTGCTTCTTTATGGAAATGGCAAAAAAAAAAAGAATAAAAAACGGGGGAGAGAATGCGAACGAAGCACCCCAGCTCGGGATTTAATGCCAGAGTTGGATGGAAAAAATAGGATGAAGGAAAGACAATCGATAAAATGATTTAATTTGCTTTGAATTCTGGAAAGAAAGGGCGGATTATTTTTCTAGTTAAGATATTTAATCAGATTTTTTAAAATGATTCATCATTGAAAATATAGAAGTGCTGAGTGGGGGAAGATGTTCCCTCTAATTTAACTACTAATTTTAATTGAAATAAGAAACAAGGAAGTACCGTATATTAAAAGTTGGCAAAATCTCTTCTTCGTCTAATAATATTATTAATAAGAAATACTTGTATAAAGACCAAAATTTAGAAATCAAAAAGAAAAATTTTTTTTTTTACTTATAAAATATTTCTATAGGTCTGACTCACGAAAACAGATGCAACCGGGATCATCTTATTAATTTGAATGCCCTGAGTGTCTTAGTGATAGTCTTTCCCGTGCCAAGTCAACCTTTCAATCTACAACGCCATCTAAAATTCAAATATACTTGTAGTTTGCTTCTATCTATTGTTATTTCTAAATATTGTGAATTATTCTTAATGGACATGAAAATTAATAATGAGAAAAGTAAAAATACCATATATTTCTGTTGTGGAATGTCAATAAAACGATCAAAGTATAAGCAAAGTGAGCAATAGGACTAAGTTACAATTATCATTTCTTAAATTTATTCAAAAGAAATCAAAAGTGTGGAAATTTTTGAACTTTAGATGGCCTTTCAGGCTAAAGAGTTGAATTAACTCGGAAAAGACTATCACGAGTCTCAACGCCCTCGAATTAGTAAGGTGAGTCAGATTTCATTCGTTATCGGGTGTTCAGAATCACATTAAACAAAAAAAAAATTTTAAATATAAATATTTATAGTAGTGTAGCTGGAGTTTGTTCAGTTTGCCAAGTGTGGCTGGTTTTGGTCCACCCTTAAATTTTTTTTTCAAGGAACAATTGAAAATTGTTGTCTGCCAAGCGGACTATTCGTAGCTTTGTCACTGACTCCATTTGTTTTTATGAGAGTTAAAAATAAATTAGAAAAAAAATATCGAAACTTTTTTTTTTTGACAATATAAATTGCTTTATCAACTCACTAAAATATTATAAATATTTAATTTTAATAAAATAAATAAGATTTTATTAGAATTTAAAGTTTAATTAAATTAATTATCAAGTTAGGAATAATTTAAATAGTGAAAGATAATTTCATTTGTTGCCCCTAAAGTCTTAGCAAAATAAAATTAAATAGAACCCCAAGTTTCATTAAATTTAAGATAAATATTTTCATACAGAGCGGATACCAACAAACTTTGGCACAAACAAGATTTTCAATAGGCGATTCATATTTAAACAGGTCTTAATTTTTTATTTTAACATTTTATAAGAGAAAAAATTTTCCATTTTTCTATAAAATTTCCTTTTTTTTTCTATGAAGTTTCTTATTGAAGATTGAAGGCGTTTTTCTTTAGAAAAAAGTGAAATAATATGGAATAATAAAGCCCCTTCTTTTATAAAAATAAAATAAGTTTGATTCATCTACTTATAATAGATCTTATTTTAATATTCATAAGATACCAGTCCACACAGCCTGATGGTGAGGGAATGGAAGGGCACTCTAAGCTCGGGAAACTCGTGGACACGTCCAATCACTAGGAGTAATCCTCTGGATATTGTGATAGAAGATATTGTTGTGAAATATAATGTTGAATGATAAATGGAAGAAATATATAAGCCCCCTCCCTCCTCTTCACGGCGAATCGTATCTTGCTAAATAATATTTAAGCAATCTCCTTTATGAAATAGGATATAACATTATTATTTAATTAAAAACGAACTTATTATTACGCAATCTGATTTGATATTAACACACAATATTGTTTTTATATGATTAGGTAAGCTTCTTTATTTCTCCGGGAGTTGTTTTTAAGTAAAATAATAATAAATTAAAATTATATTAATAAGAATTGGAGGAAAAAAAAAAAAAGGAAAAAAGAGTGATCGTGCACTCGAGCGGGGACATTAAATCTCAATGTTGCGTGTTTGGGAGCGAGCATGTAACCGAGAATTTTTTTAGGGACTTTAAATTTAAAAATAAGAAAAAAACTTTCTTCTTCATTGTTTCGGTCTAATTGAGTTTATACTTGTGAAGGAATTCGGGAAATAAATCGTGTGAAATATCATTTTTTTTTCTGGTATTTAACCTATTACAATTAAATATTAATATTAAATTTTCATCTTATTGCTTTTAAAACCTTATAGATTTTTAATATTATTTATTAATGACATCCATATATTCATCGCTTTTTGATATAATTTTCTTCGATTTGGCTGAACCCATCATGGCATCCCTAAATTTAATTTAACGGTTGAGAATATGAGAAATACTAATTAAATACTGAAAAATTAGCTTTTATATTTTGTTAAAATTTTAAAGCAGGCAGCCATTTTTCTAAAATATGCCTATGGAATCAGACCTGATGAAGTCGTTCACGAATATAAGTTATATTCATAAACATTTAAAATATATTTCAACAATTGAATTGTTTAAAGACTATTTTAAGGGTATAAATACGTATAATATGCAAAATAAAAGCCAAGCTACTTAATTATGAAAAGTTGTTTAGGGAGTATACAAATTAAATTTCTGGGAGTGCTGTTAGTTTTATTTAAATAATTTTTAATTTGCATGCATAAAAAATTCTATATATACTATTCTTCTTAAATGTAATTGGACAACCTGTATCTTAGATTTCGTCTTAACGGATAATTAATTAAGAAATTTGATCATTTTGAATTTCATGTAGCTCTCTTAATTATCTATGAAGACGAAACAAAAAAATGCAGTTAGTTCAATTAATTTTGAGGAGGATAATATATACAAAATATAGGGTTTCTTTTTCATTTGTAAGCATTTATGTTTGACGTGTCGTTATCTTTCCTTGTTCTTATATCACATGGTCTTGAAAAATTAAGAGCAAATAACCGAAAGAAATAAAATACATATTTTTCTTTCATTTATGATATATATATATAAAATTTCATTATTTATTTTTTCGAGAAAACGAAAGAGAGGCTTGGAGACTTGAATGCACTATAAGCGATTTTTCGTTTGGAATTAGATTTTGAAGAAGAGGGTTCTATCTTTGATCAATGTCACTTGTTCTCTTCTTGTTCGTTTTGTGAATTCGGCCCTCAATGGCTCAGGAGACAATATCAACGGCAATATTGTAAACGAAGCGAATATGATTGAGGGTGCAAAAAAAAGCAATAGAAAAAGGTGGGCGAGGATGGCGATGATGGCCAGGGGGTGACAAATCTCGACACACCTGGCCTTCCATTTACACACTAACACACACACACGTTTGCATAGTCATATAAACGACTAACGAGATTAAGTTTCCGGGCCGAGACTTGCAAAGAGGCAGGTGTGCGTTCGATCACACGCGAATTTTACTCTTCAAACAACAAAAAAAGAATATTTCTCCAAACAAGATTTATTTATCTAAGCTATTGACAATTTTTCAGAAACCATTTTTAGAATTTATAAGTCCCAGCTTAACTTTGATAACCGTTGTCGGAATAAAATTTCTTGAAAAGGATTAATTTTTTTATGATTTTTAGATAATAGCTATATCATAATATATAATTAATAATTTGTTATATAATTTATAATTATTACTTTATATTTCTATAATTTAAAAAAATCGAATATTTTTTTAAGACAAATCATTAATTTACTATTAATGTCAAAAAACTTTAATGAACTTTATTTCTTACATTGATTTCTTACGCTTACCTCATTTTTTTTTTTTGGAACATATTATTACTGTAAATAATTTTAGTCTAAAAAAAACTTGCTCTCTGAATATCCAGTAAAGGTCTCAAACCAAAACTCAATTAGATATTTAAGAAAACGAAAAAAAACTTATATAATTAAAACCATATAATAATTTACTCACTTTTTTTTTTACTGACTTAGAAAATAACAACAACATCAACGGTAACAATTTTATTACCTCCGCATACCATCTATAGCTAGATTATTACGAAGGAACATCATGAAATAAAATAGGGACTTTAATAATCCCTGCTAGTGTTAAAATTATCTGTTCGCAATGATAAAAAATGACGATGACCTAAAATTTAATAATATAGATGACAAAAATTTTATGAACTTGAATCCTTTGTTTTGATTGATCTTTATATATTCGACATAAAAGGTTTCATATTTTTATTTTCAATTATTTTATTTAAAAAAATATTGTTTCGAGTACAAGAAAGAAGAAAATATTTGCCAAAAAAATTATTTTTTGAAAGATATTTTTGTTGTTGTACGTCGTATATAACATCATTTAATATATTATTGTATATTTCACGGTCATCTATCTCTCTGAGAACCTGATTGACCACAACAAAAAAAAAAAAAAAATACAGGATAAAGAGATATTTGGTAAGTTATAAAAAAATTAATAACAAGATTTGGCCTAAATATTAAATCAAATGAACCAGAAACATTTATTTTTTCTAAGTGTAAGAGGGAGGGCATAGAAAAATATTTAATTTCTTACGTTTGGTATAAAAAATATTATTGAAGATGAAGTTGTTTGGGAAGGTGGATAATGAATAATGCAGCCTATTTTATTATATTTGACATCTAATATTATATTAAATATAAAAGCTGCTGATGTTTCGGGCCGGTTTATAATCATAATGACTCAACTACAGCTCTGATGATGCTCCAAACCAGGACCGGAACGTAACAGTGGTTTTTATATATAAAATACATGTCAAATGAAATAAAATAGGTTATATTCTTCATTATTCGCCTTCCTAAAAAATGTTAGGTTGGTCGTCTAATATTTCTTGTTAGGTGTCGATGGGCAGATGAAAATTGTCCTCCACAATTAATAGTTTGCTCACTCTCCAAAGAATCCTCTGCCCTCAAATAGGTTTCTGTTTAAAGAATTATAAAATTCTAATCATATTTTTTTTTTAAATCGGTTATTAAATATTGCTTTAATTTTTTACAAATAATAGAAGAAAGTCAGAAATTTCATTCATAATTCCATATCTGAAATAATTCTTATTTTCTATTCATAAAAGTAAGATTAATTGTTCTCATTGTGTTCTGCTTCTCATTTCGAAACCTCTCCACCACGCCTTCGTCTCTATTAGAATAATAACAGAGGCTTGATTTTCAAAAAAAAAAAAAAAAAAAAAAAAATAATAATAATATGTATTTTTATTTC
>JAAAKE020062218.1:0-25513 GCA_010014785.2 Anisolabis maritima
TTCGTCCTTATTTATTTAAATTAATTGGTAGCCAATATAATTTAAATAAATTTTTGTCGCTCAGGACGGGAAGCGAATTACTGACCGTTGGTACGAGAAGCCAGACCTCTAGCTTTGTACCAAAGAACAGGACAAAATATATATCTGAAGAAAAATCCAGCAATTTATTCTGTTCAGCTTATAACCGTATATTTGCACAAATCGTTAGTATTGATGTAATGCAGGTTTTGTTTAATAATAACATGTTTCTGCAATGAGGATTATAAATAAGAAAAACGGGTTTCAGGGCTGAATAAACTGGATTTCTTTTAAACCTATAATCACTCGACCAACCCAACTCATCTCCTTATTTTATTTACCTTCTAAAAATTATATCTTTTATTTGATAACTAGTTATTTTAAAAAATAACGAGCTGGTTCGCCGGGCTGTTCCCCAGAGAGTTTCGCCTCCTGGGGTCCCTGGATCCTATACTTTGAATATATATATATAAATTATTTTTAGCTGGCTGAAATATAAATTGATTTTTTTTTACAATTAAAAAATCAACGTTAAAAACTACAGATGTTTTGAAATAAAATTTCTTTGACAAATTCTAAACTAATAAACCGAAGTGGATTTGGTCTAATTCGATAATGACTAAAATTCTGAATCTTTTAAGTATAAATTCGTTATTGTAGGTGTATTTGATGAGGAGTTATTTAAATTTTAATCAGAAGGATTTTAATTATATAGAATATTTAAATATTAATAGATGAATTTTATTATTAAAATCTATATTTTTATAAAGATGAATAATTGTGAGAGGAAAAGTAATATATATGTACAAATAATAATATTTTTAATAAAGATATATTTATATATAGGTATTTTATTCTGAAACAACAAACTTTTAATAGACTTATAAAAATATAGATATTTTTATTATTACAAATATTTTCGATATATTCCATAAAAATAGATTGACTTTTTTGACTGATTGATAATGTAAAAAAGGAGAGATTTTCGAAAAATATATTAATAAAAAAAAGGATTACGGGATAGTAAGACGAGGTGGTTGGACGGAAGAAGATTTAAAGGGCTTCAACCATAACGGCGATCCCCTGACCACCGCCGATGCACGCTGATCCCACACCAAATTTGACTTTTCGTCGTCTAAAAAAAAAAAGATTTTTTATTAATTAATGAAGAATATTAACATTAATATATATTTTTAAAAATTCTACGTTTAAATTAATTCTAGACAAATAAAAATTAAATTATTGGTGATAATAAATATTTTTTAATAGCTTATTTATAATATAATAAATTTTTGGAGAAAATTGATCAAAGGTAAATAATAAATAAGTCCTACAGATTAATAATAATAATCGTGAATGTTTCGTTCTGATAATAGAAATATTATTCAACTTGAATTGACAAGTGTGACCATTCTCCATAAAAAAATATTTTTTTTAAATTTACGCATATTAGCGTGATTATAAAATGGAGCCCGAGGCGTCATTTTTTTTTATTCAAGAATTAAATGGATCTCCACGAATTGAGAACCTCTGATTCAAAAAAGAACTTTACAATCTCAATATTTTACCTGAGCTCATGGACTAGATGTGTTGTGATACGAGCACCGCTGGCTCCAAGAGGATGTCCGAGAGCAATGGCACCTCCATTCACATTCAATTTGTTTATGTCAAGACCAAGATCTTTCATGCAGGCAAGGGTTTGTACTCCAAAAGCTTCATTGATCTAGAAAAATAATTCCAGTCATTAATAACAATTATGTGAATGTTTCGCTTCCTTAAATAAAGTATAAAAAATTTAAATATATATTTGAACTTTTTGTAACTTTTACTTTCCAATACACTCTATGGATGTAGTATCTATTCAAAAAAGAAAGATTTAATGTTTATAGGATGCGTCTGAAGGAGTTGATGAATTGAAATAGAATTTTATATATAACAATATTCCTTTAAGGATCAGGCATCATCAACTTTTGATCAACCAGCCGAAGTAGTATTTAATTTAAAATTAAAACATAAAAAAATCAAATAGAGAGAGAATATCCATATAAAAATTTCTTCCATTCATCATTCTGACAAGGTTCTCCTCACCATATCGTATTTCATACTCAATTAAATAGTGCTTTCTATTTGTATTTAGTTCTAACTCGGCTGTCATTTTTATTTTTCATAAATAAATTTACTTTGACTATATTAAGATTGCAATTAAATAAAACTAAACTAATTACTAGTCGATATAAAAAAAGAAATAATGAATAATAATTCATATTTAATAAAAAAACACCAGTTAGTGATTGCAAGCGTTAGGTATTATGCCACCTTCACTCTTTAAAAATTCTCTTTAATTAATAAAATTTATATATGTCATTAAAAATTACAAGATGTTACTATAATATATTCTTCCTAAGAATTTCAAATTTCTATGGAACATAGAATTCGACTCTAAAAATGTACCTAACGCTTCCTTCCCACTAATTGGGAATCGCCTAAAGCCAATAAAATATTAAAATTATCTCTTGATAAACAAATTTAAAAGTTCTTTTATATCTGTCATATTATAAATTATATTTGGTTGAATAGTAAATAACTTTTTACATTTTAAAACAAATAAGGATTAATTAGGCCAGTGATAAAAAATTTTAAAATTTGAAGGGCTCATGCTCGACGAATTATCTGAACTTTTTTTTAAATGATATATGCTGAAAACAACTCATATGTAGGGAAAAAAATTACATGCATACATACGTGCCATAAGTTTGCCGATAGAATTGATTCATTTCAATCCATGGTCAATCATCTCTTCATTAATTCATTATAAAAAAACTAAATTTTGATATACTTATAAAACATTGAACACCCACAAAATATAATATTAAATTTTTTCTCGAGATAGCATATAATTATTGCCTAAACACTTGAAGGAGAAGATTAATCTTGAGACACCAATTTTCAACAGGTGGCGTTTTCACGCCATCGTTCATTGGTCAACTTAGCAATAATGTCGGCCATTTTGAATATTTAAAAATTTGATTATTCAATTTTTCTTTTCCCCTCCTCCCCCCTCCGTGGCTTAGAGGTTACTGACATTGTCAATATTGATAAACTTAAAAGCCAAGGGGTGTTGGTTCCGATCCCAGGCAGTCCAATGAAAATTTATTTATTCCAGTTGATATAAATAAATATGCCTGTAAAATTTGTATCGTAATTAAAATAAAATGTGTATCGTTTCAAGTCTTATATGGCCTATTATGCCGAAAAGACTAAAAAAATTTTTCTCAAAATAAATAATTAGTGACTTATTGATTATTATTATAATAGTTATATGTTACGAAAAAAAATTAATATTAATATTAATATTTTAAGAGATATTAATTTAAAAAATTATATTTGACCTTCCCAAAGAAAAATCTTCCCTTCTCCTGGCGTAGTCTAAATGATTGTCTTTTGTATAGTTGAAATTGAAAAATAAACATACAGCGAATATGAAAATTTATTAGAGAATTATAAATAATAAAATAAATCGAATAAAAAATCATCGGGTCCAGGGGGCATATCCCCAAAATCGTTGAAGGTTGATTCTAGTAATTGAATATGGAAAATTTCAAAAATAATTTGACTTTAAGGCCCACTTGCAAATAGGGGTAGTTTGATCAACTATTTAATATTAACTAATAATACCTACTAGAGGAGGGATATAATCCGGAATATTTGTTAAATTAAGTTTGTATTATTTGATCCAAAATCACTTTTTCTTTCATTAAGAATTATTTATATTCCATAGTGCGCAGAGTTCCTGGCCCAAGGGCATTTCTAAAATATCAAACTAATCATGTTATTTAAAAAGTGTCTAAAAACTATAAAATTTAAATATATTCACAGTTTAATATTATTATTTTATTTCATTTAAAGTTTTTATGATTATTTATATATATATAAAGATCGGCCATAAAAATTTCTGTGTTCCTATATATTATTATTATTATTATTATTATTATTAGCCCAGTCAGAATAATTCCACAGATGAGAATATTTTGATACTATATGCCCCTTTCTTTTAATCTCGGCGATAAGTAATGGTTTTTAGAAGAGAATATTAATTATATGAATTGTAGAAACGGACACTAAGTTATTTAAAAATTAGCTTCATGAAATATAGATTAATAAATTGGGAATTATGAGCAGAACTAGTGAAAATGAAATAATGATTGAAAGAATATTTTTAAGAAGGTCCAACTAGAGGAAAGGAGTGGACAATCATGGCCAGGCTTCATGACCGGAGTTGTCGGTGTGAGAACCACTAATCGGCAATAATTATACCCCGGAACTCCTGACTGCGCCTATCTTGCGGCTTAGTTTAAAAAAAAATTTAATATCTTAGAATATTAAGTTTTTTTTTAAATATTGATAAGGGGGAGGACGCAGATTTCCTGGCCCAGGGGCCTGAGAACTTCAGGGAGATGAATGATTATTGTGATATCCAATTTTTGTTATATAATATAAAATTAAAAATATTTCAATTTCGATGAAAATTATATTTTTTATTTTATTTCTAAAAAATTGATTAATTTTATCTAATATTTTAAGAATTTTAAAGAATTATTATTAAAAAGAGAAAGAAATGAATTAATAATTATAATTTAAATGTAAAATTTATAAAGAAATAGATTAAAAAAAAAAAAGAAATATTATATAATCTGGAAAAACTATCATCATCATGTCTCCTTCTCCTTATCCTTGCCTGGGCAGTCTTCCTCCAGCAGGGCGGGTATTACCTATTCGGCACACGCCGAAGCGACTACTTCCTCCCGGAAGACATACCAATTCGGCGATCGCCGGCGCGACTCCTAGAGGAGGATCATATCCAATTCGGCAGTCGCCATCGCGACTAATCTATCATTACGAAGATCGCGATTGCAGCAAAGGTCGCTATACCTCCGTCGGAATTTTATTTAGCGAGAGTCGCCGTCGCAACTACTATCCCGAAGAGATTATCAAAGAGAGAATCGCCGTTGCTACTATTTCGCCGAAGAGTCATGTTGCATCATCTACAATGCCATCATCTAGATTATTATCATCATCATCAGGCAGTCATCTAGCAGACTTCTAGATTCACTGCGGCCAACTGTTGAGGGGAGCAGAAGAAGCCCTTGCTAAACGCTAACTAAAGAGACCACATTTTTACTTTTCTTTCTTTACTACCTCATTACAATCCATCCATTTTATATTTTTTTCTCATTATTATTATTATTTATTATTATTTAAACATAATTATTGTATGATTAAAAATCCTTCACGAAACTTAATAATCAATTCATTTTATTTATTTTATTCAATTAAATTTTGTTTATTATTTTATTTCTTTTTTTATTTAATTAGCAAGCAGATCACTCTCCCTGATTCTACATTCCCCCAGTATCACTTGGGAAGATATTATTTATCTATCCTTGTCGAGTTTGAGTGTTTGGAATTTTTTCTGAATAAAAAAAAAATGAAAATCTCAACTTTTTATAATCAATATATACCCAAAATTATTAATGATTATAAAAAAACAATGCCGTATATTAAGGATGACAAACTTAGAGAAAATTTCAAAATAAAGGGAAAAAAACAAGAGTGAAAATTAAGATTTCGATATGGAAAAAATTGCCCCTCTACCCTTAAAAATAAAACAAAAACCTTGATCTCCACTTCTAATAAAATATATATATTTTCTTTGAAATTATATGGATAATCATTGAGAATCTTGTTGAAAAGACGTCTAAATGAAAGGAGTTAGATTCTCTTCTTTGATGGTATGAGGATACAAATATTACTGAATCCTTATGAGAAGGAGTTGAAAAAATATCACTATAAAGAAAAAGGAGATAATTTTTTAAATAAAACAATAAAATAAAAATAATAGAAGAATGAACGTAGAAAATCGTCAGACAAAAAAAAACATGTAACAGAAATAAATTTTCCACTGATAGAAGCTGAATATATCTTTGATATAAGGAACTCAAAGAATATGTTGAAAAAATATCACTATAAAGAAAACCTGCGAAATCGTATATTATGACCAACACCGAGTTATACCTTTTATACTTTAATTTAAAATCAGTCCAGAAGTGTTTAATTAATTTCAAAAGAAAGATTGTAACTCTATAGTCCGTATTTTCAAATAGAGTTTAAGCATAAATAATCGTTTAAACGAAATATGGAGTTCTCAAAGAGAGTTTAGAGGATAAATTGGGCATTGGAATTGATACTAGTTTAAGAAAACTTTAATCTCTGATTGAGAATACGGCTTTGTTGCTTTTACAAATAATGATGCCAAACCAACATTTTATTCATTTTTTTACTTAAATACTAAAGATTTGATTTACCTCAACTAAGTCGATATCTTGAAGAGATTTTCCAGTAATTTGAAGCAATTTCTTAATGGCAGGAGATGGTCCAATACCCATAATGGAAGGATCCACTCCGACGATAGTATAACCGACTAATCGTGCCAAAGGCGTTAGATTGTATTCTTTAAGAGCTGATTCGCTAGCGAGGATCACAGCTCCAGCGCCATCACAGATACCCTGGAAAAAAATAATTTATTAATATATTTAAAAAGAAAATCAATTAAGCAAAAATATATATATATATTATAGGATCAAAAAGTCACTTCATAATACTAAAGAGCATATTTTATAAGTTAAACGATTTATGATGGGAAGAGGGGGGGGGGGGGAGTTTTTAAAATTATTATAAATTTTTATTTTAAGCGGAGGAAGAAATTTTATTGTTAAATTTACAAAACAAGTCAATTTCTATATAAAAGAGAAAATTTGATTAGGGCACATTATAAAATATTTTCTCATTATATATTTCATATATAGATAAGAGAAAGCTAAAAGAAAAAATACTAGTAATGCTTTTCCACAGTTCCTTAATTTATTGATGCAAACATCGATGATAATAATAATAATTTTAAATTTAATGTTAATGTACTGAAGATGAATGGCATAATACTATTCAAAATATTTCATTAATAAATTAAGTAACTATGGAAAAGTAGTGCTAATATTTTTTCTCCAAACCACCTAAAAAAATCCTTCCAGTTTATTGGTCTTCTTAGAGAATCAACGATCCAAAGCCAATGCCCCTCAAAAACTAAGTGCTTCTCCCCCCTTTAAGAGAATGTTGAAATAATGCGTCAGCCTCTCCCAAAGTTTTTATTTAGATTATAAATAAGAAATAACTAAAAGTCCAGGAGAGCCGCGCTACTTAAGTTTTTTCATTTGTGCCAAAACCCAAAATAATCCATTTAAACAATAATAGTTTTTTTCCAAAACTTATTGATGTTTAGACTTGATAGAAGAATAAAAAGGGAAGGTTTTTTCTTCTATTCAAGAAAATATTTGAGACCGTTTAAGTCCTCTTGAATTATTGGAGATTCTCACTAGTAGATAAAAGTCAAAACGTAGAATTTAGGAGCAGGCAATCACAGGGCTAAATTGTTCTTTAATTCATATATTTGCAAATATATTAAAATATAACTTGGCATTTTATTTTCCTATTGAGTTTACACATTACTTTTCAAAACGACTAAAAAACTATTATACACTTAGAATATTATTTTCTCAACCAAAAAAGAAAAAGAAAATATCTTACAGAAGACGATCCGGCAGTGACAACTCCATCCTTTTTGAAGATAGTTGGCAATTTAGCAAGTCCTTCAATAGTAGTTTTAGGTCGTGGATGTTCATCAACATCCATTGTAACTTCTTTGCCCTTAACTTTCAATTTAATTGGAGCTAATTCTGCTTCAAAGACTTTGTTATTATTCGCTGTAAAATAATCAGAATAGAATTTAAATTAAATTAATTAAACTTAAAATATATATATATATTAATTGGTAAATACTTGTAAGCTTATCAAGAAAATTGAGCCATTTTGTTTTTTATCTACACTTTCTTTTAGACACCGATACTATTAAATAAAAAAAGGCCTAGTAATTTGTATCCATTAATTACAATTTTTTTTTATTTACATTCGAACTTGTTCCGAAATGTCTTAAGTAAATCTGAGTGTCTAGGTTAGATTAGGTTAGGTATAGCTGGTTGCTGCCCTCCATTAGGGATAATCAGGCCAGAATAGCCCATTGTGATGCCACTTGGGCCTCTGAGGGTGAGATTATCTCGCATTTTCCTACCCCAGGAGGAGACTTTTGGCAGAGTTGGAAATCATTTTTTGCGGCAAGCCGGACTCGAACTCGAGCTATTTTCATACTCTAGATTCATAATCCGCAGCCTATCCGTCTTAGCCATTGCCTCCTCCATTGAGTGTCTAAAAGAGAGGAAGATTGAAAACTAAAAAAAAATTATTAAGAATGTTTAACATAAATATTATCTAAGAAAAAATTAATAAAATAATTAATTCTAATTTTGTATTATTATTATTAACCTTTGTCCCAGAGTTGTTGTGAGCGTAATGCAAATTTATCAACTTCTTCGCGTGGAATTTTAAATTTAGTCCCCAAATTCTCAGCAGTGAGTGCCATTGGGAGCTTGCAATAAGTATCGGTAAGTCCTAACCAGAGACTGTCTTCGAATACGATGTTGGAACCCAAAGGAGCACCGAAACGAACACCACGAACTGAATACGGAGCTTGTGACATATTATCTACTCCCCCTGTGAGTACAACTTTGCTGTCTCCAACGAGAATGTCCTAAAAATAAAATAAATGGGAAAAAGAATTATTATAAAGAATATATTAATATAAAAAAAAGCCCAAAGGGCCTTCATTTCTAAGCTTCTCCAAAAATTCAAATTTCTGAATTTAATCTAAATTTTTAATTTTCTCTAAAATCTAAATTTACGAGGTGAAAATTTATTTTATAATATTAAAAATATTCTATATTATATGTGGCAAAAATATATTATCCCAAAAAAAAAATTCCACATAATTGTAACTTTTTATAAGCAGATCTTAGAAGGAAGGGTCACACAACACACTCTTCTGAGTCAAAAATTTAGACACAACAAAAAAACAATTTTAATAAAACAATAAATGCAATTAACCTAATAAATAAATAAAAATGAATGTTGAAGTATGTAAATATATATATATATATATCGTGTTAGCTAGAATTTCCCAATTTCTAAAATGAAGAATGTTTTCTCTAAATAATGTCATACTTGTGCTCCGTTGACGATGGCTTGGAATCCTGAGCCACACAGTCGATTAACTCCAAGAGCTGGTTTCTCAATAGGAATTCCGGATTTCAATTGAACATGTCGAGGAGTAAAGGCGCCATCTGATGATGAACTCTAAAAAAATAAAATAAATATATAAATAAATATTTTTAAAATAATTATAAAATTATAATAAAAGTTATTGTGAATTAAGCCTATATAACTTTTAAATCAGTGTTCCAAGCAAACCTCTTGAGAAAATTTTTTTTCATAAAGCAAAATGAAAGAAATACAAAATAAATAAATTTTAAAGAAACTCTTTCTAAAATTTTCTCTCTTCTCTTCTTTCCTAAAAAAAAGTAATTAAATATAAAGATCCGTCTTAAAAATCATTTTTTTATCGGTATTTGAGGATATATAGACTTTAAACACTTATATATATATTTTTGTTAGGATACATGTAATTCAGGCATATTTGTTTATTACAATTGGTATCCAAATAATTTAAATAAATTTTCATCGGACTGCCTGGGATTCGAATTCACACCTCATGGTTTTTAAGGTTATCAATATTGATAATATCAATATCTTTAATCTGAGTCTCCGAGGGTGGAATCATTTATTAAACATTATCAGATTTTAAATAATCTTAGAATAATTATTTTTTGAAAATATTTTCAAAAAAAGATAGCAATAATCATATATATGAAAAAAGTCAAAGTTCAAATTAAAATATCTTAATTAAGTAACTTATTTCACTCCCCAACTGATAAAAATATTATAAAATCATCATATGTTTTATTAACTTTTGAATTATCTTTCTGATTTATATATATAAAGTCAACTAATCCACTCTAGTAACCTTTCTCTTTTATCAAAAATTCTTTTTAAGTGAATTTGCCTTTTAAAAAATGGAAAATTAAAGAAATTTTTTTAATTGTAAATATATATATGCCCAAACGAATCATATATATATTTATATCTTTGGGCAAAATTAATATCCATAATTAAGTCTCGAGAGGATATGAAGGGCATGGCATTTTCTCTTGATTTTCATTTCCTAAATAATGAGTATGATGGGCGCCAAGTTGAGATAATTGCAAATAAATGGCTTCAAGGATAATAGAATAATTTGCTGGCCCTTTTCTTCACACTCACAATCCAATTAAATTATTACTAACAATCGGTTATACGGTTACGGTTGTAAATGATTTCAATTCAAAAATGTATAAAAGTAATTAGATAAAATACTACTAAAATCTAACAGAGAGAAACAATATGGAAATGTTTATTTTGCTCTTATCCTTGTTTAAATAGTGATAATTACAGCGAGAACGTTGCCGATTACAACTGAATCGATCCATTCGGGTTTGACGTTGCCAGCTGCAAGTGCTGCCTTTGCCGCTGTTGTTTGCATCTCTGTAGCTGTCGTGTTAACCAATTTGCCTCCATAAGTACCGAATGGGGTTCGTTTTGCAGCTACGATGAAAACTCCTGAAACCCAAATGATATGAATATTAAATTGGATTATTTATTTAAAAATTACGAAATTATTTCCAAACGGAAAAAAGAAATAAAGAAAATGAAATCACTCTCAAATTATGAATTGCTTAGAATCAAAATAAATTTTGGCAGGCTTCTTTAATTTACATAAGAATTCAAATTATAAAAAAAAAAAAACAAGCAATTTTTAATTATATAATTAAAAGGGTTGAAGAGAAAATTCAATTTTTATCGTAGAGTATAAAGAAATAAAAGAGAAGTAACTGTGACGATTAAAGATAATTAATTTTTAAAAAAGAAGATAATGAAGTACTTTGAACTTTAAAATGTGTTATTATTGGAATTTATGCGGAGTTTTTGGTGATTAAATCATCAAAAATTTGAGATAATATTAATGTTATTATTACAAGGAAACTCATTAACAAAACGAAAAATTATCAATTTTGTTTGGAAGTGGCTTAAAAGTGTCGGCTACAGAGATTATTTTAACAAAGTTTGTGCATGGAAGTTTTGGGGAATATGAATAATGGCTTTAAAAGCCAAGTGAAAATATATAATAAAAAAAATAATGTATGTCTAGCAATGAAAATTTATTTATTAGATTAATTTTTGGTTCTTATTAAATATTTCAATTAATTACCTAACTATATTTTAACTTTTGCTTGTTTTAATATAAATATGTTGATATACATGTCATTGATTCAGCCCAACTCATCTCCTCCTTGAATTTATCAGACACAATTACAGATTATAGAATTACTATGTGGTGTTAATAAGTAAGTAAGAAAAAGTTATTTATTTTAGCCTTTTTTGATTACATAAGGTTTAAATTACTACTGAGTGGTCAGAAACCTCCTAAGAAAAAACTATTCAGTTCTTTCCTGAAATAATTTGACTGGTTAAAGAAATAAAAACATAATATAGAGGAGATGTAAGTTATAAAAAATAAGTTGATAATAAAATATTTCTCAATAAAATTAAAAATATATTAATCAAAAAAATTCATTTATGGTCAGTGCTAAAGAGTTGTAACTCGAACTAGGAAACTAAAAAGGTGTCTTCCATTTTTTCAACAATATTGCTTTTTCAAAATTTTTTCTTTATTTTTTGGGAAGTTAGGGGGGATGTAGCATTCATCTGCGCGGGAGTAGTTTGAGACTAATACGATATTTGTATATATATAATTCCTGTATCTGTACTTATAATATATAAGTATATATATAAATATAAATAGTTTGTTTAATCCTTTTTGAAAAATTAAATTGATTAGTCGGTTAAAAGTTCGTGCTTGTGGTATTATATGAGACTTAAAACAAATAAATAAGATAATTTCTATTGACTGTCTTAAGAAAGGAGAAATATATATATATATTGTCAAATAAGAACTCTTAGCTTGGTTATTGCTCTATACCAAATTTATAATCATTCTTTAACTTTCCTAATTACCAATTATTATCATACATTTATTAAGAAATATTAATATTTTTGTAATTCCCATTTTGGCGTAGTTAATAAAAGGCAAATTATTTGTTCACCTTATATTGAGGTTAATCAAATAACTAGAATAAAAAATTTTATACTAAACAAAATTTGATTAGTGCATATTATAAAAGTCGGACTTTTCAAGTTCTTTTCTTCTTTTAATTATTTTTTGGGTTGTAGTCATCAGGCAACGTCCCGGTTGTTTTAATAGCTAGGCCAATGATATCTCAACAGGATTGAAAAAAGATTATCTAACAGGACAGAGATAGAGCTTCACACATAAGTGTTGTTGTATAATGATTTTATCATAAAGAATGAAAATTATTAGCAATCAATAAAAAAATAATCACATGAGAATGTCTAGGAAAAAACGTAGACTTATAAGACAAAGATTAATTTGTAGATAAATCCATTTTAAAAGCAATTATTAAGATTCATTATTTAAGTAATGTAATTTTGATGATGAAGAATTATTAAAAAAAAAAAGAAAAAGAAAATATGGGGGTACCTCGAGTGACAGTTGCCATGTTGGTTGATGTATCCTCTGCTCACAACTCAGGAATGGCCAACACATAAAGTGGGAAAGTGGCTTTAAGCGAGTGAACTCAGTTAAGATCCAAGGGTCGTCGATGGAGAGGTTGCGTCACCGTTGTGAGTCGTACTATTGGCTCTCACCGGAAGGCGGGTATCTATTTAAAAAAAATAAAACATCGAGTCATCGTGAATCGAGAAGTCCAAAGGCCAAAGAGTTGGTATTATTTTATTGTTATCAGATTTGTGTTGTTACTGATTGAAGACCTATAACCTTGCCAACTAAAGGAAAAGTTTTTTCTCTTTTAATATATATAAACATATTTTGAGTGACGGGTCGACTTTCTATCGGTCGAATCTGCACCTGATATGTTCACCCTGAAATAAGGGATTAAAGGCAAAGAGAGAAGAATTTAATAAAAGAGATACATAACCGATTGTTTTGCAAAAATTAAGGATTTTATTAAAAATTTATTTTCCAGAAATGGTAAAAAATATTTATCCTCACAATTTTTTATTTTATAATTTTTTCGAGAAGCAGCAAGGGAAAGTGGCCTCTCTTTTCACTGTGTACGAACAGTGCTCAAGGAGCAGCTTAAATGGCGTCCTCCACATGTTGCTATTGTTGTTCATGAATGGCTGAATCACCATTTTCCTGGAAAATGGATGAGTCGACGTCGTCCGCATGAGTGGCCTGCCAGAAGCCCTGATTTAATACCCTGCGACTTTTTTCTTTGGGGTTGGTTGAAGGAGTAAGTCTACTCTACAAAACCAAAGACTTTGGAAGAACTTGAAGGGCGAATATGAGAAGTTATTTCTTCCATTCCACAAGAGTTCCTGGAAAGATCAGTTGATGCGATTCCTGACCGATTTGAAAAGCTGCAGGCGAATGCTGGGGCCCATATCGAATTTTAAATAAAACTCCATGTGCCTTCTTGTCAGATTCATTTATTATAAGATTTTTAAAATAGTGATTTACTTTTCAATCACCGTGTATATATATTTTATATATATATTATATATTTAATAATTAGTGAAATATTTAAAAAAACTAAAAAGATACATTTCAAGTGATATGGACCAAAAGTAGATAAAAATAAGATCATAAAGATTATATATATATATAAATATATACATTATTTTAAGTATATCAAGGTATAAGTTTGTAAAACTTAATGGAAACATATACATCGATCAAGGAATCACTGTTTGCCGCCTGCCCCTTTCACCTATCCAATAAAAAAATTTGAAATGACGCTCCTGGGACAAAATCTCGGCACATTTCTATTTTTGTCAACCCGATTTTTCTCAAAAATGTAATAAAAATATTTATTTTTCAAATGTTGTATTCGAATAATTTATCCAATCTTAAATCTGACACATTGTTGTTATTTTACTGAAATTAGGATTGAAGAGTAAAGAGAAAGAATATGGTTCTAAAAATATTAAAGAGGGAAATTTTTTATTGTTATCTCAGACAACTCCCAAACAATATTTTTAATTTCTAGACTACTTTTTGACAAATGATATATAGTAAAAATTTTCTGATAATTGTGAAAATAAAATATTATTCAATAATAATAATAAATTATCAAGTATATAAATTCAAATCACCTGATAGGATAAGAATTTAAATGGCACTTTTTACTATTTCTATTTATAAATAAATATCTTAGATTGGTCTAAAGTTTATTTGAGATTAGAATCTTGAAAAGGAAATAATTAAATATTTTTATTCATAACAAAATTAACTAGACATTCATTCTTATGAGGTCTGACATTAAATTTTTTTTATTAAATTAAAACTTTTAAGTGCAGCAAAAGAGGGTGAGGAAAGGTAATTGAAAACTTTTATAGGCTGGCATTTTTTTTTCAAAGAGCGATTGATTCAGTAAAGCTTTTCGATATGAGTAGGTCTTTTGAGTAACATTAAGAGTAATAGAGATGGGGAGTAGAAAAGTATGACAAAAATTACTGATAATGTTTCATCTTAATTTCAAAACGTAAAGCAACATCCAAATGATATCTAGAGCTTAGAATGACTATATAATGTTCATAATTCTGACAGTTGAACTGAACAAAAATAAAATACCTGGAATAAGAAAAAAAAAGGAGGAAGGTAGTTAAGTAGTTAAAGGAATCTAAACGACTGTTTTCGGCCCAGTATATTTTATTTGCCTTAGTCGATGTTTAGGGGTCTATAGACCTTCTTTAGGACATAGGCTGTTAAAATAAAGTTTGTGTAAATTTACATTATTAATGACGATGGCAGGAGGCACAAATTTTAATTTAAGGCCTCTCTCCTGAAGATGGGCCGTAAACAGTTTTTTATTAAGATTCCTTTATATATCGAATATTTTATTCATTGTCTATTCAAATCTAAATTTAGAAACTAATAGAGAAAAATGTTGGAAACCCCTGTTATTACCCTTTCTTAAATAATCTGGTGGAGAGTTTTTTCAAAAGTCAATCTTATCTTATATTTAAATGTCATCATCACTCCATCCTGGTTCCCCATATTTCATTTCACTTCGACTTGCTGGATACGCCATTACATACCTGAGCTAAAAAAGATCACGATGGAGTGATGAAGCAAAATGTCCGCAATTCCAGGACAACTGATAAAAGTCGAGTCCTCCTTCATTCTGTGAGACTGTAATAAAAAACACCATGTAAAGATTCATAGAAAAAGGTGAAAACTAGTAATTCTCCCGCAAATATAAATTTATTAACTATAATAATAATATCAACATTTAATTAACTATGGACAGCAAATTTTCCTCTAAAAGAGAGAAAAAAAAAGATTTCAGGAGAGGAAAAAATGAATATAAATTTTTTTACCTAATTTAAAAAAGTCTTATTATCCACTCTCGTTTTTTTTGGATTTATTTCTTTTGATTATATACTTTTTTGAGACTTCACATTTAACAATAATATACATTTAAAAAAAAAAGTAAATAAATAAAATGGTGTAAATGATAAAATTTCTTAAAAAGATTGACATTCATATAAATAAAATGATTTAAGACTAGTTAATAAAATATTTTTGAAAACTATATATATAATGCTTGGATTTATTTCAAGTTTTTCACTAAAAAAATTTAAATAACAAATTAATATAATTATTATTATAGTCTGGATATAGGTAAAAACTTGTCTTGCCCGTACACTGTAGAGTGGAAAAAAGAAGCCTAATTACATTTAATAAGCTCCTTCGTTGCTTAAGAGTTTGCACTCGCTGCTTTAGACAATCAAGAGAGATTAGAGAGAATTTTCATGACATAAAAAAAAAATATTATTTAAAATGGTTTCCAATATTAATATTTTTTCTTTAAAGATGATTAATAAAAAAAATTAATAAATAAAATATGTATGTTGGTTTAGTAATGTCAATCATTTTAAGAAATATTTCTTATTTATTGCTTTTAAATGAACTCCCTCTTCCTTGATCTTTTTCAAAACACCCTCTCAAAAGTATATATTTAATAAGTGTTTTATGTTTCAAATTAAAAACCATTAATTATCGTGATTATATATTTTGCATAATATTGAAGTTTTATTCATTTGGCAAATATAATATCAAATTTATAATAAAATGAAAAAATAATATAAAATTTATGATATAGAACAATGAATGGAAAAAAAGCCGGCGTGTGATTTAAAAAGAGATCTAGATTTTTAAATTTTATTCTCTTGACTTTTATCACATGATATAGTTAGTTCCAAAATAGATTCAAAAATTATTTGATCTACACGAAATACAATGATTATAAAAATGCATTTATTCGCCTTCTTGCCAGCAAAATATTTTAATAAGCTTATTTTTTTGATTTTATGTTTGAAAAAAATAAAATATAATTTTTAATCTATCATATAATAAAGACCAGGGCCGAAATATCATAAATTGAGGCAATAAAAATTAAAAATTTTTCTTCTTTTACTAATTTAATTATATTAACTTAAATTATATAGGTATATTAGAGATATTATATACGTAAAATATAAAAAAAAGTATCAATTAGAGAAAATTATATTTAAACAATTTGATTTGAGACAATGATAAGAGAGATTGAATATATACCTATAAAAAACCTATATAATTCATTAAACAATAAATTACACATAGAGGGTTTAACAGAAATAAATATAAACATAAATTATTAAGATTTTACATTAAACCGTCCCATTAAAAAAAAAATTGAGGTGGGAATCGAACTGGGAATCATACTGTGTTTATAGTATTCCCAGTAGGATTCAACTCCAAGGAGTGTCACAATTTTTTCATTCAATGGTTAAAATAAAATCTTGAAACATGGGTTTAAAATGAAATCTTAAAATTTAAAAAAATTATATTTCTTAAAAATGTATAATATAATTATATATTTATAAAATTTCTCAGGTGAAAGAATGAGTGGAAGAATTTAAATATATTTGGAAATTGTTGTTTTTAGAAACTGTATAAATATTAAAATAAATAATTGTTTTAATCTGAGGATGGCCCTAAGCAGAGCTAAACGTTTTTAAATAATTGTCTTCGTCTGGCTTGAAATACTTTATTTTTCATTGTATACCTTTAAATCCATTTAGATAGTTATATAGAGAAAAAAAAAATCGTCCCCGGGAATCGGACCAGGTTTTCTGGATTGGAGATCCAGTGATTTTTCGTTGATATGAGTTAATCAAAAATAGATATAATAAATAAAAAGATGGTAGAAAAAACGATCTTCTATAATTAAATTCTCTAAAAGCTTTCTGGTTAATTGTGATAAAGATATTGACTTACTGACACGAATTTTAAAGTTAATTTATTCATTTATCTTAAAGAATATAACTCACATATTGAAATTTAAATGAAAAAATTATAAGTCAATGAATGTATTATTTTAAAAATAATTCACTCTACCTACTTTATTTTCCATTTTTTAATATTGTAAAATTTGTTATATCACCAAAAATTTAAATGAATAGAGTCAAAATAAAAATCATTCTTCTTTCATTATTCTAAATTAACCTAAGAAAACAGAATAGTTCTTAAAATCTTCACTAGAGGTGTTTTTGTGAGCGCTAATTGTTGCGAGGGCAATTTAATTCAAATTTTCAATTTATAAAATTATATTTATTTTTATTTTAAAAATTATTTTTCATGGTTTTTTTAGTCCTTGCAAAATAAAAAGTTGAAAAATTAGATATTAGAGATAAGCAGCAAAATTTATTTTATATAATTTATTGACTTCAAAAGCAAAATGAGTGGATCTCTTACTTATTCATTTGTGGAACCCAAATTTTCATCCATAAAATATTAGATAAACATTTATTAATAGGAATAAATAAGGGATTTGACATATCTATATTAAGATGAAAAATAATTATTTTAATATCTTTTGAACTTATAATTCCAAGTAGACAATTCGATTACCATAATATAATTGTGAAAAATTGGTGATATCACTGATAGAAAATTAAAAAAAATTATTCTGTCTGGGATTAACTTATATGACTAAATGGCCTTTGACGTCAGAACCAATAAAACTCCTTTAATTTCGTTGTAAAAATACTTTTTTTTTTAAAGATTCTATTATAATGTTTTGTAAAGTATTTATTTCATTAAAAAATTATTACTTATCACTTAACTCGATCAAAGTGAATAAAAAATCGCATTTCTTTCTCTCATGTGGAAGAAAAATGCGCTAAAAATTGAAAATAAAGATTGGTCCCATTAAAAAAAAAGTCGAGTCTTTTAATATAGTTCTACATAATCTTAAAGGAATTTATAGTTTTTTTTTTTTTTGCTTTTGGCATCGAAGGTCATATAGATATATGAATTATATAAGTGTATGATAAGTGTTATCTGACCATATTTATTTAAATTAATTGGTATCCAATATAAATGAAATAAATTTTATCGCTTGGAATGGGAAGCGATATATTGGTCCGTAAGGCAAGAGCTTTACCGCTGCTCTCAGAAACTGGGGCAATTTATAGTTTTCAAATAAAAACTATTAATAAACACCAACCAATTATTTATGTTCAAAATTTACTTATTTAATTATTTATTTTGGTTTAATAAACGATTTATCTTTGGAAAATATATGGCTGATTATACCTCAAATTACACTCTAATCCATATGAAGATAAATTTTTAATTTATTCATTTATATAACCGTTACAAGCTCTTAATTAAGGTGCCTCGGCTTGGCCTAAGTTACAGCCCTGGTAGAAATAACTAAGAGATGCATTAAAGATTATTATCTTTATAGGCCTAGCTTTCTATCCTGATCTTGCCTTCAAGGGATTTTTATGATTTTGAGAACCTTCAATTCACTTTGCATATATACGTATATAATATATAGATATATATTTTAAGTACATACAATTAATATTATTAAAAAATGGAATTATAATTAGTTTAGAATAATATATGGATCTTTTGTGCAAGACATATAAATTCACGCCAGCTTGAAAATAAATCCAAGTGAATAAAACTGAAAGCATTATTAATTTTTTTGGACTTCAAGTTCGTCTATTTTAAATAGAGAGCGAGAGCGAAATATTAGTTGTTTTGGGAGTCCAACCCCTCCCTATTATTTTTAAGATCACTTGTCGTCATCATTGAAATTAAAAGCGTCAAATGCCCTAGACCACTTGAGTTCACCAGCACCACTCGATGAATGATGAGGTCTCGGTAATGTGGTAGAGGTAGGATGCGTAGGGCCGCCACTTTCATCAGCAAAGAAATCGTCATCGAATGGATCACTTTCACGTGCAAAAATATTCACCGATTCTGATTTACGTAAACTCGATGAGGAATCCACACGTAGGAGATGTCCACGCATGCGACCACCACCACCACTACCACTTGGAGTTGATGTTGTGGTAGTTGTTGTTGTAGTGGTCGATGATGTGAGTGTTGTCGTAGGCGAAGAAGAAGGTGGTTTACGTGTTTCTTCTTCCGGTCTAAGGACTGGTTCTCGTGGACCCGGTGAGGTAGGCGTGAAATTATCTTCGAAGGGCGATGTCCGTGATGGTGGCTGTTGTCCGCGCGGAGGACGTCCTCCTCGAGGCGAACGAGGAAGATTATCTTCTGGACTAAGTGCCATTGAGGAACCAACCGAATCATGACTTTTACCTCGGCGACGTAATGTTGAATCAGTCTCATGACTTCGTCGACGTGAACGACTTTCACTGCAAATTAAATATATGATACAAAGACAATAAGTTATAGTATATATTCTACAGTAGTTTTTTTTTTAGTCTTATCAGCATCTGAGACCATATAGGCATTAAACGATATATATAACATATATATATATATATATATATATATTTACGATGCAAATAATCCAGGCATATCTATTAATATCAAATGGTATTCAAAAGATATAAATAAATTTTCATCGGACTGCCTGGGATTCGAATCCACTTGGCTTTTAAGTTTATCAATATTGACAATGTCAGCATTTTTAACCTCTCGGCCATGGGGAGGGGAGCTACAGTAGTTATTTAACAATATAACTTCTATACTTATCAAAAATAAGTAAACAAACTTTATAATTTGTTTAATTAATAATTAGGAAAACTACATAAAATTCAAAAGTAATAGTAATTTCATGGTATATAAAACATTATGCAATTTGGTGATTTTGGTTTTCATTTTTTAATTATCTCTTAAGTTAGTACAAAAGATAGAGTTTATTTAATAATATGCAAAATATTTATTTATTATTTGTTAGGTTTATAAAAAAATATTTTTGTTTGATTTCTTTATAAATTATTATTATTATAATATTATAGTTATAATTCCTTTAAAATTAGTATTTCTACACTCCTCTATTTAATCAAATCGATTCTAAATTACATTTTAGTAATATCTCAAGAGAAGCTTCAAAAATTTCAATTCATTAAAAGAAATCTTAGAAAACACATACTTTTTTTGATTGGTTTTGATGTTTGTACGCAAGTCAGCCAAAAGCTTAATTATAAATTCTACAATTTGGAGGATAAGGATAAAATTTAATTAAATTTTTTTTATTTTCATAAAAATTTATTGTAAAAGAAAATGATTTTATAAAAAAACTTACTGAGAATCTTCAGGAGAAAGAGCATCGACGCTACTTCCATCAAAACCAAAAGCAAAATCATCCTCAAAAGGACTTCGATGTGGAGGAGGTGGTGGTGGAGGTGGTTGCGACGATTGCATTCCTTTTCTTGGTCTAGGTGGTCGTCGCCAATATTCATCTGAACTTACAGGACCATCACGACTACGTGGACGTTGTTTATATTTACGCCGTGTTTCACCAGCGCTAGATGGTCTCCATCTACGAGAGAAACGAGTATCCTCTTCGTCTTCTGGTTCCCCATATTCCTCATCCCATGAACGATCTCTAGAATCTCGATAATATCGTTCAGGAGCACGTCGTCTGCTATAACATGGTTCTGGAGGTCTACGATAATCATTATACCTGAAAAGTATATCATATTAGTTTTCCTTTTTTTTTTTTTTAAGAAATTTTAATTTACCTGTCCTCTTCATCCCAAGATATAGATTCTCTGCTTGAACGTCGTTCATCGGTCCACACTCTTCGTCGGCCACGAGGTCGACCCCAATCATAATCATCATCCTCTTCATCCCAAGGAGAAACATCTCGTCTAGGAGGTCTCCAAGGCCTTCTGCGATACTGCTTTTCTTCATAATATCCTCCTTCCCCATCTGACCATTGTGGTTCTTCAGATTCGTCGCCATCCCATGTTGGAGGTCTTCTTGAAGGAGGTTGACGTCTACGAGATGGCCTCTCCTCTCCTGGCCATTGTGGACGAAATTCCTTACCATCAGATGACCAAGGAGAAACGCCCCCTTCAGACATGGAAGCAGTAGCAGGCTGAGTAGGTGCAGGAGTAAGATCAAATTTTGCCCAATCATCAACCTCTTTGCAATGTGCTCTTGCACATGGCAAGCATGGTGACTTTGTTATAAGACTAGTAGGTGGAGTTCGCGGAGCAGGTGTGGGTTCTTCTAGAGGTTGTAAAAGTGGAGCTGGAGCAGAAGCAGGTGCAGGTGTTGAAGGAGCTACCGGGCCTTCGGGAGGTGGTGTATCAGTGGATTCACTATGTTGTCTCGAAAGTGATAATAAATCATATTCCTCTTTAACAGATTCTTCTTTTTCACTCGATGTGTCTTTATCTTCTGCAATGGCTTCTGGTTCTTCCGTGGCAATTTCTCGTAAAGCAGCATATCTGTCTTCTTCAGCGGCTGCAGCAGCAGTTTCTGCTGCTGTTTCTGCAATTGTTTCAAGTTTAGTTTCTGGAGTACGAGGTGTTTTTGGTCGGCGTTCAGTTTCTAAACTGGAAGTACTTATGGTACTTGGAGGAGTTGCTGGTTCAGGAGTTTCTGATTTTGTTTCAAAAGATGTTTCAAAGCTGGTTTCAAATACAGGAGGTGGAGGAGAATCTGGCGTTTGTTCAAAGTTTGCTTCAAATGTTGCATCGGAATCAAAAGGCTTCTCCATAATTTGTTCCTCAGGTTCAGGATCTGGTTCGGCTTCAAGGTCCTGATCACATTCTTCTTCCTTGGGTGGTTCACTTTCTTCAATTGTTTCTTCGGTTTTTTCTTCATGGTCTTCTGGAATTAATTCACGAAATACAGCATACTTGTCAAAAGGGGCTTCTTGAAAAACTTGATCATCACTTGCCGGAGCAGCATCGAAATCAACTTTAAACATAGGTTGTTGTTCATCATCAACACTTTCTCTAAGAGGATCATAATTACCATGATTTGACTGAGCACGGGCTAAAGCAGCTGTTAGTTCCACTACAGTCATGGAAGAGAGTTCGGTAGCAGAAAGTCCTAACGCAGCAGCTAAATCATCTAGGCCTGAGCTTGTTAATTGGCTTAAGGTAATATCTAAGGATGGTTTCGTTTTTACACTTTCCGACGTTTCTGAATCCGTTCGAGTAGGTGTTTTTTTCTGAGGAGGCGGAAGTAAAGGAAATGGTACTAAATATCCATCATCACCAGGACTAGCACCCACCATGGGCTGCCGCCCTCGAGGACGTCTTGCAGGCACTGGCAAAGGTGGACTTTTAATTGCTCCTTCAGGAGGAGATGAGGATGATTCATAATTCTCGATATAATCATAATGATCATCAGCTAGATGCGGTGGTCTTGGTGGAGGTCTTCCAATAGCAGAATTATGTCTTTTCGGAGGTAATGGTGGCGGTTTAATAGTTGCTAATGGTCTTGGAGGTGGTTCTGGAGCAATATCAGCAATTTCTGTACTTGAAGCTGAAAGTCGTGATGTTGAATCAGGCTCAGCTATGCTATGTGGTTGTGAAGTTAATGACATTTGTGTCGGTGGGGGAGAAGGTGTTCCAGCAGCTCTATTGCACAGAGTTAAACCTTCATCTAAAGTAATTTGTTTGTTAAAACGTCTTGAAGGCTGAGGAGATGGTAACCTTGGTGTTGTTAAAGTGATCTGTTTACTTAATCTCGTTTTTGTTCTTGGTTTAGCAGTAGGAGGATTTTGTGTAATTGATGTTTGCTCTTTTGGTATAGTAGTAGGTGTTGAAGTAATTGGCTCTGGAGGTAGAGACACTCTTAAAGGGCTATGGAAGGTATTAAAATCAGCAAATCCTGTATCAAAAGGGTCTGGATTTGAAGAAGTCATACTTGGGAGAGCAAATCCATCTTCAAAAGGATCAGTATCAGTAAAAGGATCTGGTTGGGCTAATGGTGCCAAAGGAAAGGTAGCTGTGAATGTAGGTGGTGTAGGAGATGTACTTGAAGGAAGAGATGTGGGAGGAGTTATAGTATGTGAAGAAGTCGATGGTACTACTGGTGGAATTGTTGTTGAATCTGATGAAGTCATATCTTTGAGAACTTTCTTCGGAGGATTTTTCAATTCTTGGAAAAAGTCTTTTCGATCTACATAAGGTTTGCTGCGCCCTGTTCCAAGTGGATCGAGTTCAGTAAAGACGTCAAAAGTATTCAGAGTAGAACCGTCTTGAACCATCTAAAAAAAAAAATGAATTAAAAAGAATCCTTGTTTTTTTCTTTTAAGAATTTATTTTCTATTTTTATAAATACCTGTTCAAGTAATGGTGGTATATTTGGTTGTAAAGGAGGCACAACTGTTGAAATAGAATTTGTAGTTGTAGTTGTAGTTGATAAAGGAGGCATGGATAATTCTCCTTCTTCGAAAAGTGATTCAGTTTCTTGATCAAACCAATGTTTCTCTGATGTTGTGGAAGTTTGAGTTGCTGATTGTTGTAAAGTTGTAGTTGTTGACGTCGTAGTAGTAGTAGTTATATCAATAGCAGTTCCACGTTTACGTCCAGAACTTAAAAAAAAAAAGAATAATAATTATCTTTAATTTAATGAGGAAAAGAAATAAACTTACGCAGCAGAAGGAGGAGGAGGTAACATTCCAACATTACTACGCGTCGTTGGAGTTGTTTTAGGCAAAAATGAATCCCCAAAAGGATCTGCAATAGTGGAAGTCTCAAACGGATCACTTGGTGTAATCCGATCCATTTGATTGATTCCTTGCTGGATATTATTTAATTCGAATTCCAAGTCCAGTAAGTCTGCTATGTCGCCGCCACCACCACCGGTCCCGGATTTACTTCCAGTTGGTACTGCACCTCCACTAGCGCCTTGTCCAGCAGAAGGAGTAGCAGAGCCATTTTCCTTTACAGATCCAGAAGAAGAAGCGTCTGTAAGGCTACGTAATTGATTTGCTTCTGAAACTCCATTCTAAAAAGTAAAACAAAAAATAGTATCTGGGAATAGAACTAAAATCAAAGAAAGAAAAATAAATAAAAATAAAAATAATTAAATTAAAAAAAATGAATAAAAGAAAAAAGAATGCTATTTAGTTTCTTTTCCAAAAGAAAGGAAAGGTAATACCTTATTAGAATTTGTTCCTTCTAAATATCCTCCTGGATGGTCCATATGTTGTTTCGCCAATTCAATTTCTTGTTTTTTAAGCTCGAAAACCACTTGGAAAAGATCACGCATTGCTATAACCACCTGAAATAAAATTAAATGATTTTTTTCTTGGTTTGTTTTATGGTACGTCTCTTTATTCGTCCTTCAAAAGCTTCTCTTTCTCTCTCATTCTATCAATGTCATTTAATGTTTGTCATTTAACGAGTTAAGCGATCTCGATGAAATTGGATATGAATATCAACTTGTCAGCTGGTCGCTTCGTTGTCTCTTGCGTAGATATTGATTGTAACAAAAAGAAATAACAGTACGAATAAAGGAATTTTTAAATGCGATCAGGGGCTGATTTAAGAGGTCTTGGATGTGGAGTCTGCGGATTCGAACTTAAATAAAAAAGATAAGACAGCTATATGGCAGGAATAAAATAATTTTGCGTTCTTAAAGAGATTTTCTTTCGATTTTTGACCGCAAATTACTGAAATAATAAGACAAGAACAAGTTTAGACTAAAATTCCTATCCTAACCTATTGTTCAATATACCCTCAAATAAATAATTTTCATTAAATATTAATCACTTGAAGAAAATTTTATTTTTATATATAATAATATTTTATAATATAAAATACATACCTTGAAGCGATATACAAAAGTGAATGAGTTTTAGTTATATTAAAACAATATTAATCTCCTGAGGTATTTTTTTTTAGTCTTTTCGGCATCTGAGGCCATATGGACTTTTCAACGATACATGTATAAATTTATTACGTTACTTATAATCCAGGCATATTTATTTATCCAGTTGATTTAAATAAATTTTCATCGGATTGCCTGGGATCCGAACCCACACCCCTTGACTTTTAAGGTTATCAATATTGA